>CAJUYG010000752.1:116062-136765 GCA_910591675.1 Galerucella calmariensis
TGGTTTTAAATTTGCTGCAGGAAATTTAGTTGTTAGCGGAACCTCCCAAAATTGCCAATTATATGTAAACACAACCAAATAATAATATATAAACGTAAATTCATATTTTTTATTTTGTTATTCGAAAACATAATAATGTACGTACTGATATGACATGAAATATATCACTTCCTAGCTCTATTTTCCGAAAACGGCGTAAAGATCAATAAAAAGGTAAAGCTTATCAATTAGGAAGGCTTTTTTGGTTAATAGAGAATTATGGTTTTGTTTGAAGATAACGAAAGCGCGATTAAAAATGAATAAAAGCTGGATTAAATGATAAAAAGCGATTCCGTGGCAAAGCCACTAATTGCCGACATTTCAGAGTAATTTCTTACCTCCGTATTTCATAAATAATCTTAGCCATTGCTTCATTACAGTGCCTAAGGAATGATGTTTCAATTATATAACGTGAAAGATTAAAAAGTTTTTAGAGTTTGCTTTTATCATATAAAAAAAGGAGTTTTAGTATGAATTAAATTGTCAAAATGATTTATTAAATAAACTACTTAGTGAAAATGGCGAAGTTCCTTAATCAAAACTGAAAAAAAAAGAAAAAATCATGGACATAATGGAAGTAAATTGAATTTATCGATTTGAATTAATAAATTTTGATCATTTGAAATAAAAATAAAAGTGTAGGTAATAAATCTACCACTACTTCCATTAACTACTAACAGTAATTTGACTTTTTACTGTCAGGCTAATTGAACTAGCCCAAGTGGAAAATTGAATTTAGAAATTAATTCATGAGCTAGATAAAGAGAGATAAATAGATTACTTCCAGGACATCCCATAATGGAGGATTCATTTTATCACCGAAACGAAGAGTAATGGTTTTCATACGATTTTTGTAAAATAGGTTAAAAGCTGGATAGATTAACAGCTTTAAATGGGATGTTTTCTATGAAAAACGAGTATATAAGAAGTGTCCATCGAAGGGAGGAAACTTGGTGGAGCTAGTATAGCTAAAGGATTGGAAGTTTTTAGAGTAGGGACGACGTGGTTAGTCATTTCGGATTTGTAAATGGAGGGTTAATCTTCTATGCTTGGTTTTAGCAAATTTCAAGGAAAAAATAAGTATTCCGCATAGCTGGTGCTATGTTTGGTTAGAGGTATGTTTCTACAATATTATATTATATGACTCTTTTCAAAATAAAAATGGCAAATATAATCATTTGCCTTCAAATCAATACCCAAATACATTTTCCATTTTTCTTATCTTGCCGCTGTTTAGAATTAATATAAGCGAAGAAAAAGTGAGTTGATGTGTTGATGTATGGAGAAAATGACGCCTACTCCACCCTCTACTACTCTACTAGCCACTACCTCGCCATCTGCTATTTACTGCTTACCGCTAGACACCTTTTCGAAATAATTTCTATACAAGTTTGTGCTCTTTGCTTCATGACTATGCAATGTATTAATCCAAATAAATTGAACAACCTGTATAATCACCACACTTATTGGCCTTGATCTAGATGTTCGTCAATAACTATAGACACAAATAAAACAAGATTTAAGCTTCAAATCCGAGCGGCATATGTGAAACCCCTGAATCTCAATCATACTTTTCTAAGGTCACGAGCATTTCTAATCGACGTCAGAACTATGTCCATCTGAAGATATAATTATTTTGTATTTTAAGAGGTGGAATATGAAGTACTAAACCATCGCGATGCGTGTAATTTGTACTAATATCATTGTTTGATACCACTGGTTCAAGCAATAATACTCCAAGGGTAGACATATTACGAAGATTTTAGTCCAGAGTTATATTATCTGCTCGATCGAGCGAGCCACTTACGCCAAATGCGGAGGACCATACTGTTCCAGCGAGTGTGTAGAGTCGCGTCTACACTAAGCCGCGATTTGCCGTTGAAAATGCCAATTGGCAAAGCCAGCGACTGTAAAAACGTCTACATATGTGTTGATATTCAAATAATTCAGTCACAGAACAGGTATAGATTTATCAAATTAATCTCACCTGAAGTCGCGAAGGCCAAGTGAGGCCTCTACCACCTGTTATTATTGGCTTTTTTTGAAGGAAACATTTCAACGATTTTCATTGGCACACGGTTGGCTTATTGGCACGTTCCAACGGTGGCATCTACATCGAGTCAGTCAAAGTGAGGACGCACCTTAAGAACAAGATACAAACTAGCCACCATACAAATTGCCAGAAACATTACCTATCTAATGATTTCTATAGCCTGAAAACAACAGAACGACATGGAAGACATCGAAGTCAACACCAAAAAGAATGACCAGAAATCAATTACGTTCAACTCACGTTGTATAAAAATGTTGTGCAGAGAAAAATGTTGAATGACGTGATTTTTATAGTTTTTTTCGCATATTTTTAAACGTTTTTTCATGAAATATCCATCATCAGCATCCCAAAATAAAAAAAACACAGATTATAAGATTAACCAACAGTCAAACGTATTCAGAATACGTCCGTCTATTATAATATCTGCGGGAATGCTAACTAGATAGATACCTACCACGAATATATTATCAGGTATACATAGATGTATCAATGTATCTACATTAGAAACAAAGTTTCGGTAATCGAAACACCACCACCAACGTACGTTGTTTATGACAGTTTGATAGCAGAAGTGCACCCATGCTGAATGGTATTATCCTAATTACTAATCAAACGGTGAGGTTATTGATGATGATACGAAATTCCGATCTCTGCTAGCTTATTGAGGACGATATTACACACACATCCTTCCGCTAAAAGTGCATAGAAATGCGATATATACACGGTTGAATATAATAATGACGTTAATCCAATTCGCTAACTAGATTTTTTATAGGGTTTCTCTACGTATTTAATGAGAACCTTTCGTATGAAAAAGTATGCGTTATAAATTTGATTAAATAAATTCCAGAAGAGGAAATACTAATTAAAAATTATTTTAAATGATATACAGGGTTTCCAAAATTGGATGTTTTTGTTCAAACATTAGGAAGGATTATAGAAAAATTAGTTGAGATATTATCATAAATTATCTTTTCTGTAGTCTCACCAGGTCTTCGGTAGGTTTCGAGATATTATAGGTGATTTTTCGAAATTGACTTTAACTGCTATCTAAATTATCCTTTTTATCTCACTAGATATGAAGAAAACTTGGAATAGCTTTCGATGGAATAACCGAGGGAGAGTTCAGTGCAGTAGGGAGTTTATTTTTAGGTGGCTTAAGTTGTGAGGTATTTTTAAATAGGACTCATTCTCTACGTGGTAGGGCTTATTATATTTTATTGTTTGATAAATATGCACATTCACAAATATCTCTCATCTACCTGGATGATTAACTGGCATCTGTTAGATACAGATCTTACTATTTCCTAATTTTAAATAATAAATTAACCCTCTTTGGAAATTTGATCAAACGACCATAATATAGAACTTTCCAAACATTAATAACACCTCATGAACCTTTCATCTTCCACTTAGAATAGATAGAATTTTATTTACTGTTCGTAGATTTAAGATGTTTCAATGAAATCATTAAAAAAACAAATTTGCGCACGTCACTGAACTTTTCTTATAATCCGTAAATATTCATGGATAAGTATAATCAAATATCTAGCATTTTTTTCAATAAATAATTCAATAGTCTAGTAGTCCAGTAAACGAAGGTGTCAACATGGGCAACTGGTCCAGCAAAAGCAATTTTTTTTAATTTGCAGATTATGGTAGGCACATCAAATTCCCAAAATGTCAGGTACCTGACCATTGTGGAAGGGTGGGAAAATGGCTCTGAAATTCCAGAAAATCCGTTTTCCCGCGATATCTGCCGAGATTTGACCACTGGAGAATTTTCGTTCAGACGAAAAAAGAGAGCAGTTCCTTACCCACAAAAATGATCCCCAGCATTTTTTCGGAGAATTAGATAGTTTTCGAGATAAATGGCCCGAACGCCGACCCAAAATTGAGTGCACGCTCTGAGAGCTTGACGTCCCCAACTGAATTACTAATTTTTTAATAACTCGCATTAAAATCAATATTTTTTAATGAATCAAAGTGCGGGTGAAAGAAGGGATCTGTGGCTACTAAGGCGTATTTTTATCCACTCAATTTGTGCTCCTGGGTCATTGGAAAACCTAGCCAAAATTCGTCTTTGTTAGATTTTTTAATGCTTCCATGGATTTATTCATATTATTTTTATTAAAAGTTATTTCAGCCAATCCTATTAGATAATGGTTCTTTGGGGGGTACTTTATTTATTCCGAAACAATGCTACCAATAATTCACCCGTATTTTTTTGAATAATGTGTTTTCCAAGAGGCGATTTTTGTGGATTTCTGGAGTTTTCCCGAGCACTCTGGTTTATCGGGAATTTCTCGATGATTAACTGTCAAACCCGCTTATAATTGATATTGGGAGAAAGGTTAGAATATCCTCTTGCCGATGGTATAATTTTTTTTGGCCCAGACCCCTGGGTTTTCAGGAAAATCGGGGAAATTTCCAGTTTTCTGAGGGAAGACAGCTATTCTTCTGAGTTTTTTCGAGCAGTTTTTTCTCTTTACAGTAAAATTCTTCCCGGTCAAGCATCATACCCTATGAAAGGTCACATTCTGAACTTTCCTTTGATATGTGTATCAAGTATTTTATTTGATGCATTAAAAAGAAATTTGTCTCTAAATTTGTTGTAATGGATGCCTCATTTTATTCTCGCACGCCGCCACGCCACCCATCTATAGTGTGGTCGACGGCGTCTGCAGGCTATAGTGCATGTACACGTGGATGCTTTACTGCTGCATTTTTTGTCAACAACTGACAATTTTACATGTAAACACTATCTCTTTCGTGATTTTTCAAGAATAAATTAGTAGTATTCCAGTGTAAAAAGTGAAATTCAAGTCATTATTAATTTTATTGTTATTATTAAATAATAACTTTCGAAATTTTTATTTATAAAAAACAGGAAAATATTGAAAATTTTTGAGCTTCTTTTTTTTGGGCACACGGTGAGGTTTCATTTTTTTAATTAAGATCATTAATATTGTTGTGGATGAAATGACATCTAATGATTTGATAAATATTGTTCATTCCTGTATAAAAATGGGAGTCGCAGAGGATTCTAGTACGTCCGTGTTTTATTTGTGATCATGCTCTGACTGACGACGTTACAACGGTGACCCGAGGACTAGAAACGTCAGTTTTTAAGTTTCAGAAAACTGCGAACTTTTCAACCACCATTTTTGCAAAAAATATTGGTGTAACGAAAAAAATCGAACAACTTATGTAGGTAATGAACTGCTCTTCATTTTTTGTCTGAGCAAAAATTTCCTAGGGATCGTAGTTCGGGAGATATCGGCGGAAAACGGATTTTCGTGATCTCTGGAGCCATTTTCCGACCCTCCCACAAATTTCAGGCACCTGACATTTTGGGGGTTCAATGTACCTACTTTTACAAATTATAAAAAAATTTCTCTTGCTGGACCAGATGCCCATGTTGTCGGTATTTTTCGCCTTCATTTACTGGACTATAGGTAATACTTTCAATGAAATCATTACTCGAAAAAAATCTCAAACTCAAAGCATATTTTCCACAAAAATTACCGCGTCCTGGAGATGAAACTATTATTATTATTATTACAAGTCATTCGGGGTGCAATGCTCAGGGACACTTAGCTTTCGCCATTGTATCCCTTTCCCCCCGATTCGTACTTAAGCTATGCTTAGGCTGCTTCAGAGAGATGTGCACTAAAGCCAACACTCTTGCAAAATGCAAGTATGTTGTCAATGCTAGTCTCTTTGAATAACTCTGAGTCCAGGCTCGCTGCTCCCAACCATCTATGTCTATGTATCATTAGGTTGGGGCACTTGCATAGGAAATGACACGGGGTCTCTTCCTCCTCTCCACACCATCTACACAAGTTGCTATGTCCCTGTGTTTTGTGTGTGTAACATCGCAGCTCGCAGTGTCCTGTGAGTATACCCAGAACAACTCTTGCCTTGCGTTTACCAATTTTGATGATTGATTTGGCCCAACTGGAGATGAAATCTCCCGTCAGTTCTTTACACCATCTGTGACCCAGGGATTCCTTCCAGGTTTCCCATCTCTTTCCAATTATTTCCTTCGTTATGGTATTGCATCCTTCTCGGTACGGTATTCCTACCTCCCTTTCTGGATGCTCTCCCGACTTGGCTCCTTGCTTAGCAAGTTTATCGGCTCTTTCATTACCTCTATAACCCGAGTGTCCCGGTATCCAGGTAATAACGACCTTGTTGAATCTGGCTAGCTCATTCAGTGTGTTTTTTGTCTCCCGAACGAGCTTTGACTTTGTGCATGGGTTTTCCAGAGCCATAATGGAGGCCTGGCTGTCCGTACATATGCAAATGCATCTGCTTTGGACTTCTGCCCTTACCAATTGCCTAGAACACGCCTCTATCGCAGCCATTTCTGCTTGAAAGACGGTGTTTTCCGGTCTTAGGCGACAGGCTACATCATCCCTTCGCCTCGGTGCACTGATTCCGAAACCGGTTCCTTCTCCGGTTTTGGAGCCGTCTGTAAACCAGATTTCCCCGTGTTCGGGGCTCTGTTTTTCCTCCCATTCCTCCCTGCTTGGTATTCGCGTTTTATATCGCTGCCCAAACTGGAGAATCCTGGTTATTCTATCCTGAGGTGCGTCGAAAACTGATCCCCTCAAAAAATTTTGAATGGTTCTGTGCCCACTTTCACCTCCTTCCCATTCCTTGCTGCATTTCAGTCTGTATGCTGCTCTGGCTGCTAGATGAAACTAAGTTGATGAAGATTTATCAAACTGCCCGTTGCTATACAACCACCTGACTTGCCATTGGCGAGCGCGTGCGTGTGATCTCTCCTCCCACCTCGACTATTGACTAATATTGAGTATCCAGTATCATTTGTACTGTTTTATAATTATACAATTATTGTGTTTTCAATTTTATTTGGCATCTTAAACTTTTGTATTTTGTGCTTAGTATTAATACGTATCTATTTTGAATTCAAGTAGGATTTTCAACTTCATTTATTTTCAACAAATACCGTGTTTTGAATAATACTCTACATTTGGAGCAAATCATGTATTATATTTATATCATTTTCTATATATACATGATCATGAAATGTTTTCAATTTTTTCGATAAAATAACGTACTCCATTGTCCATCCCGTGCACTCCTCTCCATATATATTTGGAAAGAGAGGCTAGATGGACAGCATACAGAATTGTACATATTTCTAAATGCACAAATCAGGCTTATGCAGAACGAAGCAGAATACTAGCGGACAGTGAAAGTCACAGTATTCTGGGAATGACCTCTGACATAATGCCTCCAACAGTAAACTACGACCTGCCTTACACCGTCCTAATTCCAAATAGAGATGAATGGGTCCTCCGTAAGGATGAACTATTAAGAGCAGACAGCTGTTGGTACACAGACTTCAGCTAGCTGGTCTGCCATTTCATTCCCGGTAATCCCCTCATGTACCGGCACCCATATTAGAGACAGTTTGTTGTCTCTTGTCAGCATGTTAAGGGATTCCTTACAGTTTTTTAACAGTCTAGACCTAGCTGTCGAGTTGCTGA
Organism: Galerucella calmariensis; assembly: GCA_910591675.1. Classification (NCBI taxonomy): domain Eukaryota; kingdom Metazoa; phylum Arthropoda; class Insecta; order Coleoptera; family Chrysomelidae; genus Galerucella; species Galerucella calmariensis. The sequence goes on from CAJUYG010000752.1 coordinate 123,677, forward strand.
TATCTTTAAGCAGAGCCTAGTTGTCAGTGGTACGTTTAGGACATCGGCCATGTTTCCTCGCCCCTTACTGATTTTATGTTTTTTCATGAAATACCCTAAAAAATGTTGCTTGCGCCACTGAAATTTTCAGGTTATTCAAAAATTATACATAAGTGGCAATTTTTTTGTTAAATGAATTTCCTAATTTTGGAATATAATATCTCAAGCTTTGCCCTGTACATTTTGTAAACATAAGTGTTCTTGACAAAAAAGCTTTTATATTTGACCGTGAGGCGCTGTGTACTCGAAATGGAGACGATGATGTAAGATCCTTGTGCCTTGCATTCTGTGCTTATCTCGACAATTTCCTTTTTTCTACATACATTACGAGCGCTTGGTCAAGTGGTTTTTATGAATTTTATCCTTGAAAGTGAACAGCACAAAAGGTGGAAATATTTGTAGCATAACCGTAAAGAAAAAACGCCGTGTTTTCAAGTGTCAAGATATCTCTATATGGATATAATGGTGGACGTAAATCGTTTGAAATGTTGTCAATGAGAAAATTTTATCAGCAATCGATAAACTGGCACAAAATAAATTTTCATATCTTAGAAATGCCAGTGGTTATCAAAATATGAAATATCTTTGTAAAAGTGTATTAAAAATTGACTCAAGGACATGTAAAAGTGTATTTTTTATTAGATAATTTTTGAAGACAATAAAGCCATTTTCTAATAAGTATAATTGCAAAAAGAACAAGATACAGACTAAGTAGAGAGGGAATCATTAAAAAAAACCACCTCCTCACTTCTTAGAAATCAGACAACCTGGGACATACCACATGAAAAAATATAACTTTTCAAAGAAATTCGTTACGGAATTAAGCAACAAGAAAGAATGGGATCCAAATACCATTACCATACTTGGAAAGAATGCCATTCAATGGTACACAGACGGCTCAAAAGCAACAGAAGGAACTGGGATAAGAGTGTTTGGGCTAGGAACCAAACACTCTGAAAGCTTGGGAAAAGCCCCAAGTATCTTTCAAGCGGAAATCCACGCCATAAGAAAGTGCGCCCAGCTCAATATTGATAAAGGATACAGAAGACAAAGGATCATCATAATGTCGGATAGTCAAACAGCCATTAAGACACTGAGCTCTTGTGTGATCAGTTTCAAAATGGTGTGGGAATGTCTAGACAAACTTAATGAACTAGGCGAGAACAATATGGTCACCTTACTATGGATTCCAGGACACAGTGGAATAGAAGAAAACGAAATAGCAGATGAACTAGCAAAGAGGAGGACTAAAATACCTTTCTGGGGACCTGAAACCTTTTGCGGAATCAGCCCCAATTTAATATTGGAAGAAATAAGTGAAGCCGAGAAAAAGAGAAGATCTGACCATTGGAAAAATCTAGTATGGTTTATTTACGATAAAAAGACGATGACGTCATTTTTGGTTACTTTCCTGCTTATCAGAATAAATATTAATTTACCATCCGTAAATACAATTCATCCTCAACAGCTAGAGCAATTTACACCTAACGGGTTGGCAAAACTTCAAGACGTTGTCAGATCAACTGGTAAAATTCTCCATTTTGTTTTGATGTTTATTGACATTCGATCATCGTCCAATGTTTACAAGTTTTTTTGGTGCTTTTAAATTCATTGCTTCTTTAAGATTAAAAGAACAGTTATTTTCATTTCATATATAGGCAAATCTGCAGTGTGTAGTTAATAAAGTGCCGAAGCAGCTGAACAGTAAATTTCAAGAGATGGTAACATTTTTGTTGAGCTATTTTGAACGAGAATGCCGAAATGGAGGCACGCTTCTCCCGCTTACTGCTGTAAGAGACGTAAGTAATAGTATTCGCTATCTGTATTTATCATTATTAATATTATTCTCACATATTTAAATGTAAATAATTAAATTTTTATAATGTTAGGTTAGGTTTATCAAACTTGATATATTTATTATTCTTTTATAAATTGAAGTAATTATATTGTAGAGAGTTGCAGTTAACCGTATTGTCGCCAAGCATATTAGAGGTTAACAGCCTAAAAGCCCACCTAAAAAGAGATAACGCATAAAACCTACTGTTGCAATTGATAACTTTGATCAAAATGCTTTCCGAAATGTTATATACGAAATGTATGGAAACAGTGAGTAAATTGAATTTACTGTTTTATTTTATTCACAATTAACTAACACAATATTTTTTCAGAGAAACACATAACCTTGAAAACTTTAAGAGGCAAACTCCAGGAGCGTGAACTCTTCAATGGTTGTTTATCATCACTCTGGAAGATAGTGAAAAATATTGGATTCAAATACCAAAAAGATGATCCCTGTCGTGGTTTAATGGAGTTGCCACATATTGCATCAAAACGTGTATAACATTTTCTACATGAATTCGTCAAGATAAAAAGGGAAGGTTTATATCAATTTGTGTTTTTGGATGAGACCTGGATATTTAATGACGGTATCGATTCCTTTTAGCACAAACCCTTGCAGTTATTTTGAAGATGGTTCTAGAGCATAAGTAGCATGTTTCATCTATGACCTACAGTTCGTCATTTAACCCTCAAGAATGATTGGTTTCTGTCTCTTGTATGTTATCCATAGTTTTTCATGAATAAATATTTATATTCAATTAATCAAGCCTATCATACAAGCGTTTTATTTTTAAATAAATATTTTTGACTTACGCCCTACGAGGCACGGAACAATGAAAAAGAAGAACTGTAAATCTAACATCAGATTGACTTTTCTAGTTTTCGTTAAGTAAAGGAAAAAACCACAGCTTGGCAACATCACGATATTTTGTTTTGCAACGTCATCGTCTTTTTATCGTAAATAAACTTCATAGGGCTTATATAATCAAAGACTCTTCTGGGTGATTACAACCTGTTGAGATCAAATGAATGCATAAGTCAAAGTAAAACTGCGCTAAGAGTTTTAACAGGGATCCTAACAGGACATTGTCGCCTGAATGGGCACCTAAAAAAGCTCAAAATAGTGGTGGAAGACGAGTGCAGATTTTGTAGAATGGAAGAAGAAACCTCCATCCACATTCTTTCCAACTGCACAGCACTCCAGAATCCTAGAGCACAGCACCTAGGAGATTACTGGATAGAAGAGGGACATTTACCTAAGTTGAAGCCTGCAGACATCCTAAAATTCCTCCGGGAAATGGGACTGAAGGAACTACTAGTTCTTGAGACTCTCCTCAGAAACTGAGTAGAAGTAAGGGGGCACAATAGATCTCTTAGGTCTCAGTGAATGTCACCTCAAAATAAATACATACATACATAATAAATATAATTGTTTTTATTTTTGAGAAAAATATAAACTGCTGTTCGTGAAGGTAAGACAATATTTAACATTTCGAATGATTGTAGATGTATCCTAAATACACAACTATTAGCAAGTAACATTTCCTTAACAAGCTTCAGTCCTAAATAACAAATGGTCTAGATCGAGTTCGGAAAGTGAACAGAACATAAATAAATGGACCTTTTCCATCAATTTCTCGAAACGGTCTGGGAGAGCTGGACGTGGCAACAACGTACCCGCCACGTTCGTCCAAGACAAAGCTTCTGGTGGTATTTGACAAGTATACCGGAGAAAGATACAAATTAACTGCTTGTAATCCCCCAATGATAGTTTATGGCCCTAAATACAGAAGCCGTCATGATGGATAATTTCCGAGCTGTTCGGTTCAAGGTGTTTTAGTCTAAAAAAAGGATATGTACGGCCCTTCTGGGAATAACCGGAAAAAAGGACAAAAAAGATAGTAAAATATTGATACTGCGGTATTTTCACGTTGAGTAGAGTTTGACATCGTTTTTATTTACTTCTAGTGCCAGAAAAATAATTTCACCTTCTGTTGCAAACCAGAATGGTATGGTAGCATTGTAGAAATTACAACGCAAATAGATAAATCATTTACATCTGATGTAGTGGAAAGCGAAATTAAAGAAAATAATTTAATCAGATTTAAGCTTATTGATCAGTATGAGTTGAAGAAAATTGTTTATTCATTGAAAAAGAAGAGTAGTCCAGATGATATTAGTGCAGAACTATTACAAGAATGTTTTAGTAGTTTGTGTGATCCCCTGCTAAATTTAGTGAACAGTTCATTGGAATTGAGTAAAATACCTGCTGCAATGAAAGTAGCAACAATTGTACCAATACCTAAAGTACCAAATACAACACAAGCTGCAAAGTTAAGGCCAGTGAATATGATTAATGCTACTGGTAAAATGTTGGAAAAAGTCGTTTATGAACAAATGGTGAGTTATTTAGAGGAAAATAAAATACTATGCGAGTACCAGTCTGGATTTCGTAATAAACATAGCTGTGAAACTGCTTTACAATGTGTTTTAACAGATTGGAGAATCACTTTGGAAAATAATATGTTTATTGTAGCAGTATTTCTTGACCTACAAAGAGCTTTTGAAACAGTGGATAGAGGAAGATTAGTCAAGAAAATTCAGAGTATTGGTATTCACGGTAATGCTTTGAACTGGCTAATAGATTATCTTAGTGATAGAAAACAGAAACTAAAAATGAACAATCTACATTCGGATAAAATAGATAATAATGTAGGGGTACCTCAAGGTAGTATTCTGGGACCACTATTGTTTCTAATATATTTGAATGATATTGTAAGTGTTGCTGGATATTGCAAAATACATTTATTGGCTGATGACGCTTTAATATACTTCAGTGGTAATGATTTGCAAAATAATACTAAGACTGTTAATGTCACACTTGATAACATTTATGAGTATTGCTGTGTAAATATGTTGAAGGTTAATGCCAATAAAACTAAGTGGATGCTGTTGGGGAGAATTAATAGTCACCAACTGAATGAATTAAATTTAAAATTAAAAGTCGGAGAAAATGAAATTGAAAGAGTAGACAAGTTTTTATATTTGGGTGTAACTATTGATAGTGAATTAAAATTTAAAAATCATGCCAATAAAATTATAAAAACCATTGCTTTTAAAATCAATTATCTTAGAAGGTGTTCTCAGTTTCTTAGTCAATGGACAAGATTGATGATGTATAATACCATAGTACTACCTCATTTTAATTATTGTGCAACTATTTTATATTTTCTTAATCAAAATGAGATTGATAGACTTCAAAAAACGCAAAACTGTGCAATGCGAATTATTCTACATTGCTCAAAATTAAATCCAATAAATGAAATGTTGGAAGCGCTAAACTGGTTGCCAGTAAAAAAACTGTTCGAATATCATACTCTCGTATTCATTTACAAAGTTAAAGTTGGAATTGCACCAGTATATTTGCAAAATAATTTAATTATTAATAGTGAAGTACATAATAACAATACCAGACATAGCAGAAACTATCAGGTACGTAGATATAAAAAAAATTCAACTTATAACTCCGTATTTCTGAAGGGATTAGATGTGTTCAATGCTTTACCATCCGATATAAAAAATGGTATGGGTTTAGAAGTTTTTAAAAGGCGGCTAAGGGATTATTTGATTGGGCAGTGATTAATTTAGTTAGTTTTATATACATAGTTTAAAGTTACTTTATGTGTGGATATAGTACCTATTATTATTGTTATAATTTTTAGACATTAGCTTATGTGCACCTACCTATATTCTAATGTAAATTGTTTTAAATGCTCAGTGTTATTTTCATTTAAATTTATATATACATACAATTTATAAGGTTTTAATAATATTTCAAATTGTATTAGCTCTTTTTTCAGCTAAATAAACGATAAATATGGTTGATGATATCTTGTAGATATGCCATTCCCATTTGACGTCGAAGAGTATTTCAATATCCGTCGGTGTCTATAGCCCGGGAAGTAGTTGTTGCCTCAAAGTTAAACGGTCAGTTGTCTTTGGAAAATATTTTTCGAAACTTTATAAAGCTTTAGAATGATTATTATTTCGCGATATCTATTTATAATTAAAGTTTTATTCACACTTATGAAGCATGTAGTACCAATTTATTCACTAGTCATAGTGTAGTAGTAGATAATTAAAAATACAATCGAAACTAAATAGCAGCCACTCAACACTGTCAGAGCGGGAAGTCAAATTATATCAAATCAAATCTTAGTAATAAATATAACACAGATTATGGTACATACAGTTGGGTTATCATAAAATTTTCCTCAATTTTGCAGAGTATTTCAAGTGGAAAAAATATTTCCAAGCATTTAACGAGTTTCACCTGAAAGTTTCATCCAAATATAAGAAGAGACACTTGTTGCTGAAAGTTTGTTTGGAATTTTCTCGACCGGTAAAACGCTAATGCGTGTCCAGTGGTAAAATTCACACGAGTTTTATAAATACTACATGTCCCTCAACTCCTCCATAAAACATGACCTGTTATCCACCCTAAAATCTATAGTGAAGCGTATTTTATATTTATAAATTATAGCCCTACCGAGGGTTAAGGAATTAAAAGGAAAATGACGCTTGGACATTGAATCCTCGTGTAACATCCACCGTTTAAATATTTTAGAATGTCGTTCACTAGGTCAAAACCTACTTTAAAAACAGGAGCTTGCTAGGAAAACATATATACAGGGTGGTTTGAAAAACGGTGACCCTGTTTCTAGGAGTTTTCTACCTATCTTTAGTCGCGTCATTATACGCGGAAAAAAAAAATTTTTTTCCGGGCAGCACCGATCGGAATGCGGTTTTCGGCATTCGCTTGCCAAAGTTATTTGTAAAAAAGTTACCTAGTTTTCATCTGTCCAAAATCAGAAATGTCTTCTCCGAGGCTTTTCCAGATACATTCGAAAAAGACGAACCGAAAATCGTTAAGGGGGGTTTTTTGGATCGCTAAAGCAGAATTTGACATCGAAAACGATCCCCCGAGCACCTAGTGCACCGCAACCTGGACCTGAACGTCTTCTCCGATGGTTTTACAGATACAACCGTCTGGAAAAGCCTCGGAGAAGACGTTCAGGTCGAGGTTGCGGTGCACTAGGTGCTCAGGGGAACGTTTTGGATGTCAAATTCTGCTTCAGCGACCCAAAAAACCCCCCTTAACGATTTGCGGTTCGTCTTTTTCGAATGTGTCTGGAAAAGCCTAGGAGAAGATGTTCAGGTCCAGGTTGCAGTGCACCAGGTGCTCGGGGGATCATTTTCAACGTCAAATTCTGCTATAGCGACTCATAAAACTCCCCCACAATGATTTTTGGGTTGTTTTTGACACTCTTGTCAGGAAAATTCTCGGAGAGGACGTCTACGTCTAGGTTGAGGCGCACCAGGTGTGCGAAGGGTGTTCACCGATGCCATATTTGAAGTAAGCGACCCAAAAAACCCCCGGGCGCCAAGTGTTTTTCCTTCCCCGCACGAATTCTGGGAGTGTTCCACGGAGATGACGTTCGTCGGCGTTCCTGAGCCCCAGGTGGTCAGGGTGTCAATTTGAACATCATAATCGTGATCAGCGACCTCGAAAATCCCCGAGTACCCATTCTGGGCCAGTTCTGAACGGGCGTCTCAAAAAATGCATTTTTCGAATGCATTTTTGGCTGCACCAATGCAATTTCTGATTTTGGACAAATGAAAACTAGGTAACTTCTTTACAAATAATTTTTGCAAGCGAATGCCGAAAACCGCATTCCGATCGGTGCTGCCCGAAAAAAAAATTGTTTCAAGGCCTTTTTTCGCGTATAATGACGCGACTACAACGGGTCACCTTTTTCTGAAACACGCTGTGTATTCATATATCTCCGAAGACTATATTAAGGTGGAGAGAATTCATAAAAAAGAACGATATAGCTATTAAACGGTGTGGATTTCCGTAAAAAATTCCCGGTTCATATTACTTTCCCTAATACAATCATTATTTTTTCTCTCTGGGCGTCTTTATACAAAACGACATCCAAAAAAGCGAAGATTCCAGATGAAATTCGGCAAATATGTTTAATATTCCCTACAAGTACAATTTCATTTTCGCGCGATGACTTTTCTGTCATTCGACTAAGATGAACTGGAGAAAATGTTCCAGCAGGTTCAAAATTCCCCTGTTTAATTCCAAGGAAACATCAACCGTTTTTCCGGGTGAAATAGAGAATAGGTCCCCGAAGGACGACAAGGACTATTATTTTTGTTGAATTAAAGGGTTACAGTCATCAGGATAGATCCGGTATTTGAATTTTCCCCGATTTCAAAATTTCATGAAATGTTCGATGATGTGATCAAGAAAATATGTGAAATGTATGAATTACTGAAATAACATGAAATAATGGTTACAAGACCAAAAGGAAAAGGGAAAAGCCCCGTGTATATCGATTTTTGATAAAAATGGTGTTTGTTGTCATTCAATGGAAATAATTATAGATGTTCCGGAAAATCAAAATGTGTGAGATACACAGATTATTCAATAGGAATTTTCTATTTTAATATAATTTCTGGTTAATTTATATGTGAAAGAATTCAAAATTGCCCCCACTTTAACTCCCCTAAATTTGAAAAAAACCTATTGCCCCATTTGAAATTCACACGGGGGGTGATGAAGATGACCCCCTGTTGCTAGCCATTTGTATCCAAGATGCAGGACGTTCAAATAATAGTATATTCTTCAACGAGTTCAGAATGGCTATTATTCACGTGGATGAAGTTTCCAAAACGAGCGCAGCGAGTGAGTTGGAATCATCCAAGTAAATAATAGCCATTCTACACAAGTAAAAGACTATATTATGAAATCAAACAATTTACTATGGATCTACATCAAGTAAAAGCCTCATCTATTCGATTTTTAAAAGACTATACTTTCTCCACGACTAAAAAGAAAAAACTTCCAGTGAGGATCGAACCTCGATCGTCCGCGCCATAGTCAACCACTACGCTATAGAGCATATTTATAAAAATGTAAAGAGTAAATATATAGGTATACGTAACTCATATTTTTAATCGGAACCCTTACATTTATAAATGAAATTAATTCCAGGAGTCGTACATATTCACTATCGCTACTGTTGTCCATTTTTCTCTCTTATAATAGGTAAAATTATGATTTTATAATTATTTTGACGATTCAAACGACGCGCTGTCAGAAGCGATTTATTTGACTTTTTAAAGGGACTATTTGATTCATTCATTTTAATTCATTTTAGCGTTAATTCTGATAATAATAGAATTTGATTGGCTAACGAGAGTGAATTATTTGTATTATTCACGGGTGTGAAGAATTTATATCATTATGCAGCTAAATATGTAAAAATAATTTGTGCGTTATTATTTAGTCGTGGAGAATAGTATATTATTAAACGAGCAATTTATGATAGCCATAATTCACGATGGCTGACGTTTGCGTCACAAGCCGCAGGCGAGGGGCGCAAGTCAACCAAGTGAATTATGGCCATGAATTGCGAGTAGAATACTATACTTTGTCCACGACACTTAATTTATTTATTAATAAATAAACGTCAGTAGCGATTTGGCATATTACTAACCTCAAAATGTTGTGGCAGCTACTTCAAATAATTTGACATATATAGAGATGGGCGATACTGTAGAAAGTATCAATACAACGTACCGTTATAAATATATTGTTTTGAAATACTTAATATTAGAAAATATCGTTATGAAAAGTATCAATACTAAAAATTACAATATTTTATAGATACGATATATGTCAGAAACAAATTTCCTGAACAAAATACACAGATTTAATAAATTATTTCATATTGTACCCCTATCTCTAGTCGTGAATTATGAACCATAATACACTACAGTGTATTATGAACCATAATTCACGACAGTTGATATATGGGTACCATATAGCTTTAGTTAGGAAGTAAAATATTGACTTATTATTACGTGGTCGTGGACAAATATATTTATACATTTATCAGGATTATTAATAGATATCGCAGGATAATAATTATTCTAACGCTTTATACGTTCTGAGAAATATTTTTCAAGGACACTGATCGTTCAATTAAGCAGCAATGCCACTTTCCGGGCTATAGGCACCGACGGATATTGAATTACACTTGACAGTCAAACGGGGTTGGTATATCTACAAGATATTTAACACCAACCATACGACAATATCACTGGAAGCTGTAATAATACTTGAGACCTCGAGACCACGTGATTCGTTGGATTCTTAGAATTTTGGTGTGCGGTTGGAGGTGAAGATGTCGCTACTATCACAACTTTTACACTTCCGTCACTGGAAGACATGTATTGGTAGTGATTTTAGGGTATTCTTTACTCCGTGGTTAGGCATTGAGCTCGCAAATGCGCCGAAACCAGTCTGCTAGTTATGTTCAATATCCATCGGGGCCTATAGCCTGGGAAGTAGTTGTTGTTTCTTAGTTAAACGGTCAGTGTATTTGAAAAATATTTACCGAAACTCAGAAAGCGTTGAAATAATTATTATTCTGCGATATTTATTGGTAACGTGCTTCGTCAAATACGACAATATTGCAGGAAACTATAATCATACTTCATTACGATAATGTCGAAACTACTGGTAGCATTGTAACGAAATTACTTGATATCGTTCAAAACTGTACGATACGAACGATCTAATCAGCGCCCACTATGAAAATCGATGTTGTCAGTAATCTCAAACCAATAGAAAAACTTTGTTGAGTATTCCTATTGAGGAGTATTTTTGCCAGCTTTGGAAGTTCGATCCTGAAGCTTGTGGTCGCCTTTTTTTGGAACAGCTTCTGGAAGATATTTCATTGAAAGAAGTTTTTCCTACGATCACATAGGAAAGTGACATATATCGCACTGTCTAGTTCTATGGAAAGTGGCCTTTATTCATACGCGTACGGAAAAAATACTCATCCGTACGTGTACGGATGAAAAAGCTGTCGAATGAATTTTTATTTAGATTGACCACTGGCAAGCTGTCAAATATATACCTAATTTTTAAATAGATTTACCTATGTAATATCTAAATTTGAAACGATCTATTTGAAAAGTAAAATTTTTGTCATTTTCTTGATTTAAAAAAATTAGGGCGCGGTCGAGGATCGAACCCGCGTACTCTTCGTCAGAGGTCCGATGTAGTACCAACTAACCCAAATCACTTGTTATAAATAGTAGAAAAATGTAATCATCCTGAAAGGTATTCATGATAAGTATGTATGAAGTATGATGAACAATATTAATTTCACTTTCAATTTCTATAATTATCCAACCAATTAATAATTGTGATATAGTTTGTTCAACCATCCTTTGCCGTTATGTCATAATCGGTGACGTATTCTGCTGTTTTACGTATGTCTTATATTTGTTGAATGTTATTTTACACTTAACCTCAAAATTATAATCAATGGCATATGTTAAGAATTGTTTTCAAAATATGACAACTGAATTGTCAAAAGTAACAGATAAAATTTATGTCGACCTTAGATAAGAAATACGTTAATGACGTTATAATTCCGTCTCATCCATTTCATGAATGAGAGAGCGAGCTGAACAATGTATGACGTAACGGCAAAGGATGGCTGAACAAACAATAACCTACCTATATTATACAGTGCTATTCAAAAGTTCCCTCCCCCCTCGTTTCTTTTGAACGGCTACAGTCACATGAATAAAATTTGGATGGTGAAAATAAAGTGTTGTAAACTTCTCTACGAATGGTAACAGGTGACGTAATAGTAATAGATGACGTCACAGTGCCACTCTCGCCAATAATTTTGAGCAGGACCTTATGGAAAGTGATATCTCGTTTGGCACTGACATTGGCTACATAGCCATATTAATTTTGTTTGGGTTTATACTAATTTTGACGGATAAATTAAATAAATACCAACATTATTGAAATTATTTTTTTAATTTAATTAATCAAATATCAACAATGGATTCTTATAGCAAGTGTTCGAAATGTGCTCCGTCTACTTCCTGACAGTAATACATCCTATTAGTAAACTCTTGTCGTACTCGTTCGAATGTGTCAGCTGAAATTGCATTACGTTCTTAAATAATTCTTTCTTTCAAAACGCCAATGCTATCTGGTGCCGTAGTATAAACCTTGGATTTCAAGTAGCCCCATTGGAAAAAGCTAATGGTGTCAGATCTGGTGACCGAAGTGGCCATTCTATAGGACCTCGCCGGCCGATCCATCTACCTGCTCGATATTTTTCATCCAGGTAACGTCTTACTGCACCATAATATTGTTCAGGAGCACCATCTTGTTGAAATGTTATTTCCAGGTGGCCGAATTCATCTGGATTATCTTCCAGAATTTCAAGAATTAACGGCTCAATTGCATTTTGTAACATCTCCAGATACACTTTACCGCTTAAATTTAAATTTAGGAAAACAGGACCAACTATGTGGTTTCCCAAAATACCTGCCCAAACATTGACTTTTTCTGGAAATTGGGTATGCTGTTCACGAAAGGTGTGAGGATTTGTGTCACTCCAATACCTGACATTTTGTGTATTCACATTTCCATTGAGGCAAAAAGTACTGTCGTCACTGAAACAAATTGTTTTTGTAATATGGGTTTTGACTAATTTTATTTGTCATACATTCACAGAATTCGGGTCTTCTGTCGGGGTCGTCATCCGAAAGGTGGTGCACCATTTTTAACTTGTATGGATGAAACTTATTTTTAGCCAACACTCTCTGTACTGTATTTTTACTTACTTCACAGTTAGACGCAACTTTAGTTGAAGAGGAATTAGGGTTTATTACCATTTCAGCAACTATATCAATTTTTTATCATCACTAAATGTTGGTCGACCAGATCGTTTGGCATCTTGAACACTACCTGTTGCTTCAAACTTGTGAAGAAGCTCCCTCAAATAAGTTCTCGAGATCTGGGTATCTCTCATTAAATAAACGTTCCGCTTCATGGAGATTCTTTCTAGATTCACCAATTATTAAGATAGCTGCTACTTTGTCGGCTTGAGTACGTACCATTTTGCCTATGTAAACTCTTAAACGACTCGTTAAACAACAATAAAATTGAATATTTAAGCTATTTAGAAAAACTTTGCAAAGCAGCAAATACTATTGAATTGAAAACGTCAATTTTTTTGACAACTAACCAGATGCGGACTGAAAAATCTTCAATATTCAAATGTGAAATAATAATTTTGGTATTTATTTAATGTATCC
>CAJUYG010000752.1:136865-156217 GCA_910591675.1 Galerucella calmariensis
TATTTTGCTTTACCTTATTATCCTTATTGCTTCCGCCACTGTTTTTAAGAACTTCACGAGGGATAGAAGTAGATTAATCTTTCGTTTAAAAAACTGATGCTTTTAACGTCAAAAAATTTATGACACTTAATAAAAAGTGTAGAACAACAATCTTATAATAGTTCTTAAAGTGTTGTAGTTAGTGTTGTATCTAGTTTTGTCAGATAGATAGGTAGATAGGTAGATACAACTCATGAAATTCCATTCCTACATCAAATTGAGAGTAAAATTTTCATTTTAAAGCAAAATACAATTTTAACTCGAACAATTCCATTAACTATTTCTCTTGCAGTAAGGTTGGTGATATTGATAGTAATGGGATGATTTTCGCGTGACACTTGAACATGGTGACGTAACAAATGGGAAAACTTTCTGGAATACTCTACAATTCGGGCAGAAATTTAACTTTAGATTATTACCAAGTTGAAAATTACAAATTAGAATATAAAGTAGACGACATAAACTTCAACCAAAAACTTGATATTAGCCAATTGAACATGAAATATTCGCAATAATAATTGGTGAACCATCTGTTTCATTGGTTAATACAGGTCTCATACATTTATTACAATTTGTATATGGAAAGGAAATATCACAACACATAGTATCTATGTTCGCTGTTCTATGCATGCTACTGGAATTTTTACAATGTTTGATACAAGTCATTGCTCACATATTCAAAAAAGGTAATGTAATAAGGAAGTAATCAAATCGTGCACGCTAGGGTGTCTCAAGATTGAGAAAGGTGCATTTGCTAAAACTGTAGGAAAACCTAGCAAAACCTACAGTACCAATTCTAAAATTAAATTACCTTTTTTGACGAATATCATAAGGTATACAAAGATTCTAAAAGTACTGTAAATAAATACCAAGAATAATAATAATAACCTACAATGAGAGATTACTCTAAGTAGCCCAAAAAGCTGGAAGACGTAATATCCTCAATGACATAAGGCTCAATTTCAATCAATTTTCAAAATTTTGAGAATGAAGATATATTTTTGAGTTCTATTGGAAGCAAGTTGTAGCACTTCTCAACCACCTATATACTTCTGTTTCGTGTATCATGCGGATGTTCTACCGTACATGAACAATGAATAGTAGATGTCAAAAATAATTGTTAAATACTATCACTCACTTTTCAAAGAACAGATCGTTTACTAAGAAGCAGCAACTACTTCTCTTGCTATATGCCACGACAGATATTGAATGTAAGTTGGGGCTGGGATATTTTCACGATATAACTAACAATTCTGGTTTCTAATTTTTTTACATGAAACTATGATTTCGTAAATAAATATAGTAGATACGAGGCATGTTTTTGAAGTAAGTACCACCAACTGTTGCGATGGAGGTGATCCTTGGTCTGTGGACTCTTCACCATGTGATCGAGGCTGAGGCGGGGAGGGCTTTCCTGCGCTTGAAACGGCTGGGATACTTGCGAAGAGGGAAAGAGTGCAGGCACGTCAAGAAGCTCCGGCTCCTGGAAGATATTCCAGTTCTGGCTCGAGCGGCTGATGAATGCCTGGGTAAGTACTACTTCGCTACACCATACAGGGCCATGATACGGGATAGAGAGTCCTGGGAAAAAGAGAGGAATACACAGCCTAATGGGACCGTCTGGTACACAGATGGCTCATGCTCCGGTGATAGAGCAGGGGCTGGAATTTACTCCAGGAACCCAAGAACACAGGTTTGTGTACCATTGGGTGAGGGTGTATCTGCATATCAAGCCGAGATATATGCTATCTTGGAATGTGCGCAGATAAACCTAGACAGAGATTATGTGGATCGACGCATAACCATATACTCCGACATTCAGGCAGCAATTAAAGCCCTGAGTGGGTATACCAGCAACTCAGGACTTGCTAACGAATGTCGAGAACTACTTGCTAATCTTGCAAGGCGGAACGTGGTGCGGCTGGAATGGATTCCAGCCCACTCTGGTTTTGAAGGCAACGAGATGGCGGATGCACTGGCTGCGGAAGGGGCGGCAACTCCTTTCTGCGGCCCGGGCCCGACTCTGGGCCTAACAAAACAAAGAATACGCAAGGAGACGAAGAAGTGGCTGAGGAATCAGCACCTCGCTCATTGGAATGCTCTGCAGGGTCCTAGACAATCCAAACTTCTACTGAAGGGATGGACTGATGGACACGCCAGGGCAGCCACTGAACTACCAAGGAGTAGGCTAAGGAAGATAGCAGGACTCCTAACAGAGCACTGCTGTATGAGGAAGCACCTCTACAATCTAGGAGTAGAGGAAAGTTCCCTATGTAGGGGTTGCGGCATGACTGAAGAGACGTCAGTTCATGTTCTCTTAGAGTGTCCACACTGGGCTGTATTACGCAGGCGAATCTTCGGAGTCACTGTCATGGCTCCTGGAGACACAAGCAGGCATCCACTGAAAAATGTTGTGGCCTTTATTGAAGGGCTCGGCTTCATGGATGACTAGGTAGCAGGATTGGCACAATGGGCCCGCCAGTGGCCTCAGTGTCGGAACCTTGGCTTGAGTTGTCCAGGACAAGGCTCGCCTGCACATTTAGTAGTAGTAGTAAGTACCGTTTTGAAAAATAAAATAACAAGTGAATATTTTCCGAAAATAATGTATTCACTTGAAAGACCACACTTAACTCCACTTTTCTACAGTGATAAGATTTTGGTCCGATTTGCCGTATGTGGATGGGTATTATTGTGAAGTAGACCGGCACCATGTCTTTTGTTGAAAATTGCGCAGCGCGGCTTTTGTAAAGTCTCACAGTACGCTGCTGCATCGATGGTGTTACCGTGAGGCAAAGATTCGACCAGCAATACACTTTTTCTGTCTAAAACACAGTGCACATGATTGTCTGTGGATGATAAATGCTGCCATTCCATTGATTGCTGTTCCGATTCCACTGTGAAGCCTATCCATATTTGGTCGCCTGTGGATATAGAGATACTATCCCAGACAGCACAAGTACGTACCTAAAATGTTTTCAGGATGTTATTAGACATTCGATGTCCCAGGTACGTCCGTTCCAGAACCTTAGCCGTCCTCAGGACGTTCTGATGACATCTTTTGTTACTAAACCATACGTCCCTGGGAAGTCCTAATAAGAACATTCCAAGTACGTCCCTCAATGGACCTCCCAAGTACGTCCTCTAATTTTTTTTAAATGACCTTCGTGTGATCTTTTTATTGGACACAGGAAAATTTATTGATAATAAATACCATAATATGTCAATATACATTTATTAAAATGTTTATACATTCATATATAAGGACCAGAGCAGAATAATTTCCAAAATTTTCTATGCCTTCCACATAGATATTAGGTTAATACTTTATAGCTGAGTACACATGACTCGAAAGTCAAGAAAACAAATTTGTATTCTGTGTAAATATTAATTTATTAAAATCGCAGAGCGCTTTCGGCTGTTAAGCCATCTTCAGTGCTTACCTGCAAGTAAGCAATAAAGTTGGAAATTGTAAAAGAAGTAGATAAAGAATTACTTACTCGTCAGGTAATTTATTCAAGAAACTTTGACAACACATTGACGTCACAAAGTAAAAGATTTAGGATTACATTAAAATTAAAATGATCCCTTGTTTAGGGTGTATTATACCCAGATATACATTTTTGAATTTGTTAAAATTTTAGACTGAATTACGAACACGTGTTCGTCTAACGGATGTTGAAGTGACACTCGTTCAATTTTAAAAAATTAGCCTATGACAAATGACAGTGAACATAGAACTCAATCAATTTGACATGAGTTTAAAATGACATTGCAAAAGTTTCTTCAACGTCCCAAAACAGATATGCAAATTTCCTAAATAAAATTATAAATAAATAATTTGATATTAAAGTCTAATGAGAACCTATCAAGTTATAAGATACTGAAAAAGATTAAGGGTCTAATGAGAACCCATCACTAAATCTAATTCAAAATAGAAAATTCACATAATATGTCAAGAGAGATCCAAAAGTAAACAAATCAATTCAAACACTCAAAATGTTAATGCAAATAATAATGAAATCAATTATCTGAGAATAATTCCAAACAACAAAATTAAATAAACATTGTAGTCTGGTAGTCTCCAATAACAAAACACATCTAAAAAGGGAAAACAGATTTGATTAAAGTCTAATGAGAACTCAATATTCAAATCTAATTCCAAAAACGAATAAGATTAAGGGTCTAATGAGAACCCCTTACCAAATCTAATTCAAACTAGATAACCAATTAATAGTCAAAGGAAACTCCCAAATACAATAACCATTCAAATAATGAAGTGTGTAAAAACAAATTACAGAAGTTATTAAAAACTATTTAAATCTATAGAAACTAACGGTCAATTATATATCAAGTAATATCTCAAAAACCAATGTGAGTAAATTTTTCAATTAGAAAGATCTGATTTAGAGTCTAATGAGAACCCATTACTCAAATCCACTACTAGTAAGAAAAAGATTAAGGGTTTAATGAGAACCCATTACTTAATCTAATTCTAAAAACAACTACAACAAAGTTCAGAAATATTTAAAATAAACAAATGGACTATATGGTGTAAGTTTGATGATGTTGTGGATAAATATGAATATCATCATAGAGAGAGAATTAGTATGTAAAAAACAAATTACAGAATTTATTGAAAAAATTTATATATATATATTTAAATCTAAGAAAACTAATGGTCAAATTATACTTCAAAAATATCCCAAAAACCAATGTGAGTCATTTTCAATCTGATTTAGAGTCTAACGAGCACCCATTATTCAAATCAACTACTAGCCAGAAAAAGATTAAGGAAAGGAAAAGATTAAATTTGTTTTTACATACTTCATTATTTGAATGGTTATTGTATTTGGGAGTTTCCTTTGACTATTAATTGGTTATCTAGTTTGAATTAGATTTGGTAAGGAGTTCTCATTAGACCCTTAATCTTATTCGTTTTTGGAATTAGATTTGAATATTGAGTTCTCATTAGACTTTAATCAAATTTATTTTCCCTTATTAGATGTGTTTTGTTATTGGTGACTACTAGACTACAATGTTTATTTAATTTTGTTGTTTGGAATCATTCTCAGATAATTGATTTCATTATTATTTGCATTAACATTTTGAGTGTTTGAATTGCTTTGTTCACTTTTGGATCTCTCTTGACATATTATGTGAATTTTCTATTTTGAATTAGATTTAGTAATGGGTTCTCATTAGACCCTTAATCTTTTTCAGTATCTTATAACTTGATAGGTTCTCATTAGACTTTAATATCAAATTATTTATTTATAATTTTATTTAGGAAATTTGCATATCTTTTTTGGGACGTTGAAGAAACTTTTGTAATGTCATTTTAAACTCATGTCAAATTGATTGAGTTCTATGTTCACTGTCATTTGTCATATGCTAATTTTTTAAAATTGAACGAGTGTCACTTCAACATCCGTTAGACGAACACGTGTTCGTAATTCAGTCTAAAATTTAATGTAATCCTAAATCTTTTACTTTGTGACGTCAATGTGTTGTCAAAGTTTCTTGTATAAATTACCTGACGAGTAAGTAATCCTTTATCTACTTCTTTTACAATTTCCAACTTTATTGCTTACTTGCAGGTAAGCACTGAAGATGGCTTAACAGCCGAATGCGCTCTGCGATTTTAATAAATTAATATTTACACAGAATACAAATTTGTTTTCTTGACATAGATATTAGTTCAATTTCTGTAGGAAAATCAGGATTGAGGTTATGCACCATGGGGCCATTTAAAATAATTTGTCGATGAGATACTACAATCAACGGTGGTTTTATTCAGCACAGAATGCCGACCCCGCCGGCGGTATACGGCAACTTTGAGTCTGTTGGCACGCATATAGTATTTTTTCATGAATGTCATGTTAATAAATGGGATAAAATGAACTATTTCATTCACACTTACGTGAAATATGTACCACTGGGTTTAACAACACATTATATTAAATATCACAACACTTAACTATACCAAATAATATAATAATGTATACTCTTGTCTCTAATTATATTACGCACACAGAAACGAAAAACAACCAAAGTGGCGACTGACATAGATGGTGGGAGCCGAAATGGCGAATGTGCTGTCACGCATGCGCATTCAATGAATAGAAATAAATGTGCTGAATTAAAAAAAATAGAATGAGGTAATTATGTATTTTTTGGTTTTTGGTTATTATATGCCTAAAAATTGTAAATAATTGTGGTGTCTGATAACGATATGTATTATTTTCCAATTTTTGATTCTAGTTTGTGCGTCAACAGGACGTACAAAATGAGAACATCCCTAGTACGTACAAATTAGGTCTGGGACGTTGGGAATGTCTGTCTGAACTCCAGTAAGAGAGAAAGAGGCAGACGATTAAAGGTTTTTCTGTCTTTGTTTGTGTATATATAGCATACACGCTATTAGAGAAAGTCAGCATAAACCTCCTACTTTTTATCTCTCTCTTATATGCTGACGGGTTCTAAGCTGGCTTGTTGCCTCTATTTATAGTATTCCTATGCCTGTGACAATGTGGCTGAGAAAAATCATCCCTCTAGCTACTGAATCGTTCGAGGAAGCTCACTGCATTGGCCAATCTTTTGTGGAGCACAACTAACATTTTTGCCTCTCACACCTTGAATACAATTTCCAATCACTCAAACGTTCGTACACAATTGGATGAAGAGCACTTCTTGAGACAACACAAGATTCTGCAGATGAGAACAAGATCGTGAATCGCCTCTCCTCTTCCACTCATCAAGTCATCGGTAATGATTGAAGGTCGTCCACTTCGTTCGCCATCATGAAGTAAAGACTGACCCTCTTAAGTACTATTCCATCACTCATAATGTTTCCACCATAAACATCACTGATTTGGCGCTGAATGTCAGTTGCTTTGAAGTCTTTAGTACTGAGAAGACGTGTTACATCATGCACTTCGCAGTCGGCGGTATTCTCAATAGGTAGCAGCGTTTTGAAATCACACAAACAGATGTAGACTAGATCATGGTGTAATAGAGAGCAAGGTGTGTTACCGCGCACGACCAATCAAAAAAACTTCCAAAACGCCGCCATATTGAAAAATCAGCCAATCAGAAAATAACGCGTGAAATCAAACGCTTGACAAATAACTGAATTTGAAACAAAAACAAGAGACAAAATCTTCATTAAACAATGAAGACACTCACTTAATGTTCCAATGTTCAGAGTTCACAATTTATTACAAAAATGAACGATTACAACAAGTAAGATTTGGTTGTGTAGGTTATAGTTTTGACAGTCATTCAAAACATTAAACATATGATTGGCAATATGGCGGCGTTTTGGAAGGTGAGCAGAACATGACGAAAATTCGTCTTCGGTCTTCTCTATTACACCATGGACTCGATCAGATGGTTCCGTTATGGCCTCTATAGAAATGTTGCTTCGTGTATGCGCTAAATGGCGACCGCAGTGCTGTGGCGGCGTGATTTTAAAACGGTATTTACTTCAAAAACACGCCTCTTATATACAGGAAGCGCGTTATTATAATGTTAAATAATACTCTTCCATATTAAAATTAAATTATACCTAAATTTTCCATTTAAATATCGAAACCAGAGAAATTATTTTTTGAATGCTGCAACCATTAAATATTGCGACTTGATTGAATCAAATTAATATTTCTCTGGAATTGAATTCTTTTAATAATTTATAATCTGCTAATAACGGTCTAATCAGTCAATTGAGATTTAGGCAATTAATTTAATGAAACTGTGGAAAAAATATAGCATTTTGAAACAGAAAAAAAAAGGGAGAAAAGATCGTAAAAATAAAACGTTTTAATACAGTAACACAGCAAAACAATTTGAATATGAGCATGAATCAACTGGAGAGGTCGTTTTGAAGCGCTAAAGCAAACAATTTCATTAGATACAACCCAACCGCTGAATATACGGTCACAGTCAGAGGGAATGAAACTTTTTACTTTGTTATTGCTAGTGTTGGTGCCATGCGTTTTATCCACTTCGCAATGTGAAATTTCATCGCTGTTTCAGCAGTTTTTAATATAATTTTTTTTTATCTTTGGTTCGTAGCTTCGCCGTGTGGAATTTGGAATCTAATACGGCTATTTTTCCCAACACGAATTGAATTTCAACTTAAATTCCAGTTTAATGCAAATTGAGAAAACAACGTTTTGGTTAAGAATAAGAAAATGAGTTTTCCTACGGTAAGTATCAATTAAATTGCAATTTGATAACTTCTGTCCACTTTCACTTGTGCCTGATGCATCATTCTTGAGTCCTGATTGTTTGATTTTGTGATTTTTTTCAACAAATTTAAACTTTTGTATTCAGATTACACTGAAATATAATCAATTATATCCATTTTGAATTTGTTAACAAGTGGTCTTTTTCCCAAAATCACTCTTCAGTCCATAAATTGAACACATGTCATTGTTCTCACATTACCGCTTTCTGGAAACCAAACTTTATACCGATTATACGGCTCGAATTATGGAAAAGTTACTTTCAAAAGTTAACTTCACTGATTTAATGACTTTTCACAGCATTTTTAATTAACTTGAAAATTATTTCAGAACCAAGTTAACGTATTTACTTTCAAACTAAAGCATTTTCTTATAGTAAAGTGGAACTTAATTTCTACATTGATTTTCCTTGATTGATGATTATTCGGTACCATCAGTTAGAGGCTTAGAGTCCTCGGTACCATCAGTTAGAGGCTTAGAGTCCTCGGCACCACTTTCTTTCCATAC
Organism: Galerucella calmariensis; assembly: GCA_910591675.1. NCBI lineage: Eukaryota > Metazoa > Arthropoda > Insecta > Coleoptera > Chrysomelidae > Galerucella > Galerucella calmariensis. The sequence continues at coordinate 145,658 of CAJUYG010000752.1, forward strand.
CCACCCCTTGTTTCAAAATTTTCGACATGAAAAATGCTCAAAATTTTTTCTCGCGGGGTTTTTTGGGACGAGAGATTGACTAGCACAGTTTGTTTTTGTTAAAATCATTTTTTCTCCTTCATATGGAGTCATGGAATTTTCGAAAATCCAGTTTTCAAAACAAAAGATACTATACTCATAACTTGACTAATTGGATAGATAAAACGTTCTAGTTTTCAACAATCGATTCAGAGGAACATTTTACATATTTCAGTGAATTTTTAGTCGATAATTCCTGGCAATAATGGAGTTAGAAGAAAGCAGTTTATATTAAATATTTCCATACCATACTATTGACCCAAAATTTTCGACAAAAAAATGTTTTCGACAAAAAAAATGCTCAAAGTTTTTCTTGAGGGGTTTTGTTGGGACGAGAAATTGACTAGCACAGTTTGTTTTTGTATAAAATCATTTTTTCTCCTTCATATGGAGTCATGAAATTTTCGACGATACCCTTTTCAAAACTAAAGATACTCATAACTCGACTAATTGGACAGATAGATAGAACCAATCGATTCAGGGGAAAATTTACATATTCCAGTGTATTTTGAGTCAATAATTCCACCAGTTTATATAAAATATTTCCATACCCACACCCTGCTTCTAAATTTTTGACAAAAAAATCGCCTTAAGTGGTTTTTTGGAACGAGAAATCGACTGCCACAGGCTGTTTTTGTATAAAATAGTTTTTTCTCCTTCCAATGGAGTCATGAAATTCTCGAAAATCCACAAAAACAAACAAAATATAACTCGACTAATTTGATAGATAGAATGTTCTAGTCTTCAACAGTCGATTCAGGGGAAAATTCCACACTTGTGATGTTTAACCAACTAGAACTTGTATTTCTGTCAGATCACCATAGCAACGGATGAATTTTATAGGGAATTTTTTCCTGGTGGGTACCCAACAGCGAATTATACTGGAAATTTTTTTGACGTTTATAATGACAGAATATTTTTTTTGACAATCTAATTTTTATTTGCTTACATAATAATTTTGATTAATTTCAACAAAAAGCTTAAATGTTTTCTAAATTCATGGACCATTATGATTGATGTTTATATTAAAAACGCAATTATTTTATACTATGGCAGGTTGATTCGAAGTTGCTTGCCCTTGATTTAGAGATTCTTGGACTGTCTTTGCAGAAGTTGAAGCAGACCTCATTGCGTCAATTATATCCTGATGATGGCCCGAGTCAATTTGCAGATATGGTTTTATGGAGTGACTGCTACCATGCCCTGTTATTTTAATTAATTGCTGTTCTCCAATTCCCGTTTTGGCTAGAGTTGAAACAGCAGTGGCCCTCGCAGAATGATTTGTTATCTTGATCTTGTTGACATCGAGTCCAATCACTGATGCCGCCGATTTGAACCAGGATGATATTGTATTTTGTCCAACCGGGCTGTTCTTGTACCAACCTTTGGAATTGGGGTGGTGCCAGTTTGGATTTAGAGTTAAAAATAAACGATTCGTTTTGATGAGTAGGTTTCGCTTGCTTCTTAGTTTTTTGAACAGTCTTACTGGGCATAATTCTTCATTGACTGTAATCGGTACAAGCCGGTACTTACTGTCGGCCATTCATAAACCGGGTTATACTCAATGCGTCCTGTTGGTTTCCCTTGATTGTCAATTTCCTCCACAAAATATTCTATTGTTGCTGCCGCTCCTTCATTTCCTCTCCAGACCAATTCATGAGCAGCAATGTGAAAGAACTTTCTTTGCAATCCTTCCGGAGTGCTTTTGTCCCAAAGCTCAATAATCTTTATCAATTCGTCTGCTGATAGTGCGGATGAACTTGCCTTTCTCTTGGTTGGATCTATTTGTAGCTTCCGACGCTTAGCATATTTTGCAGTTCTTGCGTTGACAAATTCTATGTCAGAGAATGGATTAAATTTGCGATTATACCTTTCGAAAAAATATTCCTGCAACTGCTTAGCTATAGTATTCCATAGAACTTTGATAACACTCTCCTTGTAGTCTTCGGAGTTTTTTTTCGCATGTTGAAGGCATAGTCTTCAAGAATGAGAGCCGGTTCTTCCACAGGTATATCCGCTCTGTCGAAATCATACGCTTTTTCTGTGCAAAAGTTTATAAACTGCTTCCATACACTTGCCTTCGATTTCCTAGTATTCGATGGTGTCAACTGCTTAATATTCTGGCGAATATTTTCTTTACTTTCTTGACCTAAGCAAGACATTTTTCTACGTCGTGCTGTTTTGACAAATTTTTGACAGAAATAATTTCTAGTTTAGAGTTTCACTGAGTTGCCATGGTAACTGAATAATCATGTTGACAAAACCTGTTTTGCAAGAACTTGATAAAGACGAAAATTGATGTTGTTGGAAACACATTTGATATGGAATTTTCTTACCGAATACCACACAAGGTCTAATTAAAAAATTTCCGGAAATAATTTGTCCTCTAGTGGTATTACTAGTGAAAATTTTACATATACCAGTGGATTCTAAGTCGATAATTCCAAGCGATAAGTTAGAAGGACATTGTTTATATCAAGTGTGCGATAAAATTTGTGATTTTGGACTGATTCTTCTCAATCGAATGCGATATTTTGATCACTCTGTTACTCTATGAATTTGTTTTCCATAAAATTTATGGAACAAAAAGTTAGTAGATTTGGGCACGTCGTGATTGATACTAACTTACCTAAACCGTCTTATGCTATCGATTCGAGTTAATTGTTGAGAATTCGCTAAGAAACCTCAACTTAGGATTATCACTACTACGGCCCTGGTAGCGGTCCATCCAATCAACCACTATTTAACGCTCATATTCAAACTATTTCTCCCACTCTACGCGAAGCGCGCTCTTTCATAACCAATTAGGTCTCATCCCGCCTTTCCTACTCCTAATAACTGATCACTACTTTGAATACCTTAGAAACCAATGTTGATTCTTAAAAATTAACGTGAACTGATTATTCTAATAATATCTTCTGTATGTTCCTTGTGGTATATTATTCATTCTTTTTTTAATTTCTTGGTTTGTTATAACAGGTTTGTATACAATATAATACAATAAGTGTGTGATAAAATGGAACCTGTAAGTAAGACCTGTTTAATTAAATAAATCGTCAATCGTCTCATCGTCTTATGCATCCTCAATAATTGAAAGAGCACCGTTGCCAGATGTAGTAGTTAGTTATTCAACCCAAATCTCCAGAAATTAAATGGATTTACTGTATGTAGCGGTTTCATTCCACACTCCTCTGACATTTAAAATATACTGTATTTAATTCTCAACTATGAATGGTATGTGACCAATTTTATAGATCTACAAACTCAACCAACGACCTGTCAATTTCCTGTCACATTCCCAAACATTAATAAGGTTTGATTAATATCGTTTGCAGCAATCAAAGGAGACAAAACAAATTATTTAAAAAATGGAGTATCAAGACGATCCCAAAACATAAATGTTGTCAAAAGAATTACAGAAGGAGGAAAAATGTTCCTACGGAAACACAACGCTTTTTTCTATGAATACATACATCAATCTTTTTAAATGTTCCACCAAGCAAGTGACAGAACTTAATGCATTTTTGAATTATTATTTTTCGATTTCATGAAAATTTTCACTCCATCGATTGGACTCGAGCTCAAATGGCATGTAAATACAATACAAATTACTTGCCAGATTTTCTCACTACCCTATATATACTGAGGTTTTCAATGGTGCTTCTATTAAAAGTCGTATATGCACTGTTTCTATGACTTCACCACAAACTATCTATGTTTTAACAAAGAAAAAACCGATCGGAAAATTCTCCATCAAACACAGAAGTTCATTGAAACAAACTCTTTGATGCTGTTAATGAAATTCTATTCAAAAGAGATGAACGTTTCAGTTAGTTTTCAATCTCTTTTCTAGATTTCATGGTTTTTTGTTTAACGCCAAGAATTCAACAAGTGAAGTACTTTCAATAATGGAAATGTAGTTTCAATGAATATGTTAAAAATATGTCATTTGGATAAATAAAACTGTTTTTAAATTTAAACAAACTAATAATAATAGTATATTATACACCAAGGTAGTGAAGACTATTATTCTTGACCGAGCACCAAGATTATTTCGCGAGGGTCTTTGCCGCGAGCGGAATGGGGTGCTAGGTTTATGAATGTCTTCAACACCTTGGTGTATATACAATTTTTTCCACTACTGGCCAAATTTAAGACAAACATTGGAAATAATTCACAAACGCAACATGAGAAGCGTTCACTCCGTCGTCTGACTGACAAGTGCACTGTCAGTTTCCGATATATTATGAACGTACTCGTTATGTCATCAGTCATTTTTGGTTAAGCGCGAATTTTAAATTTAAGCCATTTTTTCCAAATTATTTTATCTTATAAATAGATAGGTAATTTCAAGCAGCAAATATGTTAAATACAATCTCCTGGGTATACAAAATTATGTTGCACAAGTTTTTGTTGAATTGAATTCTCTGAATTCTCAAAATATTTGAATTTGTCCATTATTGACCTAGGTTGATAATAGAAAATTATTTACCACTAATAGAGAAATTCAACTTCTTAGTGGGTTAGAATAAGCAATAATTGTCAACTTTACGGCTAGTAGTGAAAAAAAAATTTTTAAGGAACTTTCCGAGGTACAATCGAAGAGGCTTAGAAAATATTCCGAAGAAAAAGGTACCAGCTCACATAAACTAAGGACTTCTTCAAGTCGAAGCACTAAAACAAATGATTAATTCAGGTTTTTAGACCATGAAGCGATTTTTGCTAACCTCGTGAATTTCTAAAGAAAAGCAATTAGTTGTTGAGGATCTTTTCTGAACAAAACTTAGCCAAATTTCATAGCTTATGCTTATAAAATGATTGGATTGATCTTTTTGAAGATATTGACTATAAATTTTGGAACTTTCATAATAAAATTATCGGTTGTTTCAGTACAGCCTTTCCTTCTCGCTCTCGTAAAACTAAACATCACAAATCATGGTCTACTAAAGGCACACGTAGTTCATATAAGAATATTAGATCACATATGTACATCAAAAAATTCACAGGTAATCCTCACATACTTCATTACATCATTAACAATAAAATATTGTACCCGAACATCATCAAATATAAAATAAAACAATTATAACAGTCACATCTCTAGAGCTAAAAATTTCTCCAGAGAAACTTGGTAAACGTAACTATACTGATATTGGGTATAAAATATTGTCAAACCTGCTGTCTATATTGGTCAAATCATTAAAAATTTCGAAATTAGACACAATGAACACCTTCCAACATTTGCTTGACACCATACATTCATAAACACCTAACACAGAATTAGTATATTTGTAGAAGTGCATGAAAATCGGTTTTTTTCCTTTTTTTTCGAAACATACCTAGCCGCTATCGCTTGGGGAGTATACGGAGACACATTCGATGAATGGAATCGACTAACTCGCATCCTGTACACTTTTCAACGGAAACCTTTCGCTTTCTGTACACTTTTTCGAGCGATATTTTTAGAAGTGCATGAAATTCGTTTTTTCCTTTTTTTTTGCTTGTGGAGTTTACGGAGACACATTCGATGAATGGAATCGACCATCTCACTCGCTTTCTGTACACTTTTTTTTCGAGCGATATTTTTAGAAGTGCGTGAAATTCGTTTTTTCCTTTTTTGTCGAAAGATACCTAGCCGTTATCGCTTGGGGAGTTTACGGAGACACATTCGATGAATGGAATCGACCAACTCGCTTTCTGTACACTTTTCAACGGAAACCTTTCGCTTTCTGTACACTTTTTCAACGGATACCTTTCGCTTTCTGTACACTTTTTCAAGCAATATTTGTAGAAGTGCATGAAATTCGTTTTTTTCCCTTTTTTTATAGGAGTACCTACTACATATGTATCAAAAATCAAGAATATATTCATTGTACAGGGTTTTTCATTATATTTTGACCCCTCCTTATTTCCATTAATTACCGGAATACGAAAAAAAGTTTCAATTAAAAGAATTTTTGTATTTGTATTTTTTTTATAGTTTTGAGTAGCCCTGCATAACCTGATAACAAATATAAAGCATTGTGTAGCGTTACTTTTGTTCTATAATGCCGTATGGTCCTATATACTATAAGATAAGAAATAAATTCACATATCTATAGTTAAAAAACAACCTATATATTTAGAAATTTAACAAAATTATTGACTCAAGATACAATACTACAGGGAGAGGCTCGCCATTGTTATCAATGCACAAGTAATATCTTCGTTTCAAATTTTCTAACGCGTCAGCTATTGTGTTAATATGACTATTTAAATTTTAAATTTGCGCGCTAACTTTTGTCGTGATAGAGTCAATATTTGTTTTTGAATCAAAATACACTTATTTTTTCCAAAAACATCCATAAAAAGCTATCACATGATGTTAAGTAGGGATTATTTGGCGACCATTTGATGGTAGTTACCCCACATGGAATTGATTACTTAAATGTTCCTATCAGCTACGACATTATGTGGTTCAGATTTAAATAGATTTTTGTTGTTAATAATTGCTGGCTAGCTTGAGGTGGGTTTGGTTGGTAGGCATTCCTTTGGGGATGAGTCCAACACTGTCTGGGTACTGGTTAGGACTCATTCGAACATGAGTTTCTCATCCCAGCCCGAAAAAAAAGGTAGAACGTGTCGCGGGACACACGGTAGGAACTTTAGTTCCTTTTAAGAAAAAATTATGTAATGCATTTGACGTTATAGATAAACGATTTTCATATTCTTTGGTGGATGAGTAGTAAGCATACCAGATTCTCACGCGGTGGACCCGGCTTCGATTCCCCGTGAGGAAATTTTTTTTACTGTTAATTTTATTTTTAAATAATTATTCTGCTTGATATTAATAACGACAACAGGTAGACGTTTGAAATATTTAGCAGAATATTTATTTTTATAGATAATAGTACGGTATACCCTTCATGAGGGAGTCCAACTGGCAACATCTACTTATAACAGCATCGTATATTTAAAAAGGGAAACCGTAGCATTGTACAAATTGTACATTTAAGAACTGTACGTTTATCACAAAAAATTAGTGAAGACATAAAATTGAATTGGAACGATTATGAATAAAATTGTTGAACATTTTTAATTTCAAGTTATATTTATTTTGCGGTATATTCAAATGTTTATTTTCTAGATTTTTTCTTGAATGTATCGTAGAAAAAATATAATGTTCGACTCGTGTGGATTGTCCATATCCACACTAGTTGCACAAACTACTATTCTGCACAGTTTACAAAATGGAAATGTAGGCCATCAGTTAGCTTAACTGATATGATTTCATATACATCTTAGAACGTATATGAAATCCACCAATCAGCATTCGAGTAGAAGCGCACTGGATCAAGAATATTCATTTACAAAGATAAACTTAAAAGAAATGATCCGTACATATTACCAACAAATACTTAAAACAGAATAAAATGGGTATTTAAGCGACCTCAGATTTTATAAAATTATGTAATAGGTACATCTGACGTTATGGATAAACAATTTTCATATTTCTCAGTGGTCGAGTAGTAAGTAATCCAGACTCTCACGCCGTAGACCCGGGTTCGATTCCCGTGAAAAAGTTTTTTTTAATTGTTACTTTTATTTAAAAAAAATAATTATTCTGCTTGATAATAGTAACAACAACAGGTCGACGTTTGAAATATTTAGCAGAATATTCATTATTATAGATAATGGTACGGTACCCTTCATGAGGGAGTCCGACTGGCAACATCTACCTATAACAGCATCGTATATTTAGAAAATGAAACCGTAGCATTATACAAATTGGACATTCAAGAACTGTACGTTTACCATAAACATAAAATTGAATTGTAAAATGTTTAATTTGAAGTTATAAGTATTACAGTTTATAGAAATTTTTATTTTCTAGATTTTTTCTTAAGTGGGTCGTAGAAAAAATGTGCTGCTCGACTAGTTGCACAAACTACAATTTTTTTCAAAATATGCCCTTTTACATTTGAAAACAACCTGCCAAATGTCAAATCAATTTATCCATCCATTTTAAAGTTATCGAATTGAAACATTCAAGTTTTCAAAATTTCAACACCCTGTATTTCGAAAAGTAAATTTGCTAGACCCCTTAATTATGGAAATGATAGTAAAAATTGATCCGAAAAAATTCAAGTAGATCAACGGCACTGCGAATACCAGCTTTGCATAGAATTTAAATATAGCATCGGGGGTTCAGAGGTAGAATGCTCGCATTGCACGCGGGCGGCCCGGGTTCGAATCCCGCCAGGAGCATATTATTATGAATCGCTGCTTCGTAAACGAGAGAGAGACTGAGGAGGCACAAGCACGCAAGCAAGGCACATAACGAAGCAACGTAGCGTAACGTAACGCGTAACGGTCAGATCTTTTGCGTCGCGACCCCTGGTCGTTCAAACATAACCTGGCGTAAAGAACTAAAGTTCCAAGACCTCCTGTGAAGAAAATTCAGTCTGTTTTTACATTTTTGGTCGGTACAGGTGAAATGATACAACTTTTATTTCAAACTTTTTTGTTGTATTCCCGTAATTAATGAAGATAGGTGGGGGTCAAATTATAATGAGAAACCCTGTACAATAAATAAGTGTAAACCTGCAAAATTTCTGTTTAATCACACATCCGTTTCCGTTGGAAATCAATTTAAGTTACACAGGTGAATGGCCATGAATTTACAAAATTCTATCAGGCTTTATTGACCCATAAACGGGCATTTGAGTGAAAAATTCCTGATAATAAAAATAAGGGATTTAGTTAATGGAGCTGAAATCCCGAATAAAGAAACCTCGAATTCCCTTTTTTGGTTAACATAAAGAGTTCCGTCAGTCGACAAGTAATAAATAATAACCAAAACATCGTAGTTGTTTTTTCAGTCATACTATCAAAGAGTTGAATCAGACGCTCTTTTTGTATGATACGGTTACGGTTAGTTCAACGGAAGATTTCTCTTGAAATTCATCATTCGAAAACAATCCGCGCATGACTCTAATCCAAGCATTTCACGGGAATTATCTTGCCGAATCCGCTGTGATTATAGGGATAATAACAAATTTGTACGTTTCGAAAAAGGAACGGAGGCTGAAATTTTCCTTCCTAACATCAATATTACATGCAAATGTTGCCGGGTCTTTTGTAGAAAGGTCAGCAAATATTTGTATAGAATGTACCATTTTGTGTGGACGAATTTTGTTGAAAGAACGCCAAAATGTCTGATTTATTAAGCTTTAAATTGAATACGAAGTTGGACCGTTCCAGAAAGCGAGTTGAATTTGTTTACATGGGATTTAGAAAAAGGAACTCGGTAGCTCTATCTCGAACATATATCAAATCTTAATCGAAAGACGTGTTTGGAAATTTTTTTTGGAAGTGTGTCTTGAAAATCGACTGCATCAAGAAAAGTAATTAATAAAGAAATTGTGTTTTTCTATTTTGTATTATTTGGTGGAGTTTGACGTATGTGTAGTGAAATAGACCGGGGAAGTAGGAACTTGGAGCACGAGAAAAAACCTTTTTTCTACGACCGTGCATTTTAAGCCATTTTCCCACACGCATTTTAGTTTTGAAAGTGTCACTTTCCTACACTCGTGCGAGGAAGTAAAATTATGCAAATTTTGACCTTATTGGATAGTTTTTACTTCGTAAGTTATAAATATTGTTACAACAGGTGAATAAATCTTTACGAAAAATATCAAATAAAAATTCTTCAATCTACAAATGACTCAAAACCATTGTCGTCACCATGATCGTCATCTTTATGCGACCTGCAACCGATGCCATCCTCATCGACGTCATCTACTTACCAGTTAACACCAAATAACTCCACTGTACTGGCAATTTCAAGTAATTTACAGAACGCAAGAATTTGTGTTTTTAATATTAATATTTATGATAATTAATTAGTAGTTTTCAGTTGAAGATTTGTATATGTATGTTGAAATGAATAAATTTTTTTAAAATGGGTTGGTATACTTTTTTGTAGGTACATGGGGTCGTAGGAAAAATAATAACTATTTTCTGTTTATACACATTTTAGATTAGATAAAAAAAATTTTGACTATCAAAGTTGTAGAGAATTTCATACCCTAGATCACATTTTGGAAACATTTTTTTTCCACACTTAATCTTCGAAAAAATTTTGCAAACTGTTTCTTTAAGGGACAAACATAAATAAAATAATGATTACCACTCCATGATATAGAAAAATATAGTAGTCCATCTCCTGGAAACTTTGTAGTTTTTAGATTCCAAAAATTAAAAATGGTGGCTGTACAAAACTTATATACATATTTTTTTCTCCACGACTAAATAACAACGCACAAATTATTTTCACGTATTTAGCTGCATAATGATATCAATTCTTCACACCAGTGAATAATAAAAAGAATTCACTCTCGTTAGCCAATCACATTCTATTATTATCAGAATTCACGCTAAAATGAATTAGAATGATTATTTTTTTCACTTGTCAAAATCTGACATTTTGGTGGTTTTAAC
>CAJUYG010000752.1:156227-175873 GCA_910591675.1 Galerucella calmariensis
GGACTCGTGATTTTATCAATCGGTTTGTTTTCATATTCTTGCCAAATAAACAAGTTTTCGTGAAAAAGAAAAAATTATAGATACAATTTGAAGCACTCGTGGTATTACCTTTGAATAAATTACATCGTCTCTTTAAAACGTCAAATACCTAAGAACGCGAATCGCTTCTGACAGCGCGTCGTTTGAAACCTCAAAATAATTATAAAATCATAATTTTACGTATTATAAGAGAAAAAAATGGACAAAAGTAGCGATAGTGAATATGTACGCCTCCCGGAATTAATTTCATTTATAAATGTAAGGGTTCCGATTAAAAATATAAGTTACGTATATATATTTACTCTCTACATTATTACATTATTATAAATATGCTCTATAGCCCAGTGGTGGTTGACTATGGCGCGGACGATCAAGGTTCGATCCTCACTGGAAGTTTTTTCTTTTTAGTCGTGGAGAAAGTATAGTCTTTCACTTGTGTAGAATGGCTATTATTCTGCACTCGTTGAAGAATATACTATTCCCCAATCTCTTCTCATTTAATGAACATCAATCGATAGTTTTATGAATAACAAGTGAATTGAAAAAAAGTTTCACATGATTTTTTTCCAGTTTTACTATGAAAATTGATTTTTTCTACAATCACATTGAAAAGTAGGCTTTTTCGCTTGTCAATGACAACGAAAAGTTGACGTTTCTTGAGGGGAGTTACTTTACGCTCGCCGGGCGTAAAAAATGGCAAAACGCTCGTTGCCCATAACAATCGATACTACAAACACAATTGTATTGGCAGTGACAGTTTGAAACATATTTGAATTGACATATTTAAGCTGACAGATTTTAAAAGTTTCTATGGATTCTACTTCATATTTGTCTTTAATAGTTACAATTAAGTGATTGCAGAAAAAATGTTGTATGTATTACGAGCAAAAACATGACATTATTGCTTTCGAGTAATTACCATTACCATTTCCATTACTTTCAAGCACTTCCCACTCTTAAAACATAAATAACTATTTTTCTGTTTCCATTGGATTTGACGTTTAAAATTATATCTGATGGATTTATCACTATTTTGAATATGTTTGACTTTAAAACCCACTTATTTGAAAAAAAATTGTTTCTATTGAGTTCGACGTTTAAAAATATACTAGATGAATTCAATACTATATGGAAAATGTGGGACTTGAAAGCCCGCTTATTTAAAAAAAATTGGAATCTCAAAACATCAACCTTTTTCTACTACCGTGCGTAGCCACTTTCCCGCACACATTTTAGCTTTGAAAGTGTCACTTTCCCGCACTAGTGCGGGAAACTAAAATTATGCAAGTTTTGACCTTATTAGATAGTTTTTCACTTCGGAAGTTAGAACTATTCTTACACCAGGTGAATAAATAGTCCATCAAATAAAATCAACATGTTTTACAGCTTTTTGTTGCATTTATAATTTTCTGAAAATATAAAATAAAATAAATATTTTGATATAACCTTGTAAATTCTTTAAAGTAGTGTCACAAAACAACTATCAAACCACCCGGGTTTGATATAAGAAAAATATATCAAATGAAATTCTTTCATCTACAAATGACTTAAAATTGTTGCCGTCACCCTCATCGTCATCTTTATGTGACCTGCAAACGATGCCATCCTCATCAACGTCATTCACTCACCAGTTAACACCAAATAACTCCACTGGACCGGCAATTTTAAGTAATTCACAGAATGCAACTAATTGTGTTTCTAATATTAATATTTATAATAATAATTGATAATAATAATAATAGTTTTTGGTGTAAGTTTTTTATATGTGTGTTAAAATAAAATAAATTTTGAAAAATGGGTTGATATAATTTTTTGAATATACGGTCGTAGAAAAAATAATGTTCCTAACTCATGCGTAAAGTGTCTTTCCCGCCCTTGACCGCTTGCCCGAACTCCGCTTCGCGTCGTTCGGGTCAACTGCAGTCGCGTGTGGGAAAGTATCACTTTCCGCACTAGTTAGGAAAATAACTATTTCAGTTGCTGAACTACTATACCTATTTTCCTACATTGTCTATATTGGTATTTTTATTTCAATTATGTATGTCGCTTAAAAAATCATTTTGGAAACATTTTTAAATTCTTCAGAGATAAAGGGACGGAATTTTCTTTTGCATTATGTCATATTATGGGGTATAAAATTACCTACAAATTTAACATCCACAATTTTTTTGTGTAATCGAAAATAAAAAGGTTGTGAACGTTAAACTGTTACATTTCAAGTGCTCCAAGCTGTGTCGCAAGCCCCAGAGGGATCATCTCAAGAATTTAGGAATAAAGTATTTATAATGAGAATGTCCCAAAAGTATAATAGAGTTTTCAGGAAATAATTTATTATTTGCCAACAAAATATATACGTTCCTGTCACGACTAATACTTTTATAGCTTTATTGCATCTCATTATCTCTTCTCATCTCAGGTTAGGTTAGTTTCTTAGATTGTGAAAAGAACTATACACAGGACAGATGAGATGTAAAATGAGCGTATGAGGCCTACAAATAGGCGTAATTAACAATCACATTTTGGAGACTGGATAATGATGATTACTGTTATTGAGCTTCAGAAGGATTTAATTTGAGGGATTTAGGCTCTATATGCAAAATTTCAAAATTTGAATCGAAAGTGTGTTGGTTTTATAATTGATTTGGGAAGTTGGCATCTGATTTTTGGTTGTCATAGCCACGTTTGTGTTCTGAAATTCTAGTTTTAAAATTCCTAAAAATTCTATTAGGCCAAGAGCCGGGTATTTTTTGTGAAAAATGTACAGCAACAGGTATTTTTTTTCTTGAATGTGTTCAGGGGTGTCCCCTGAATGTAAATCCAAGTTGGCGTCATGGGGGGGCTTCACTTCAGCCGCCATCTTGAAAAACACGTTTTATTAAATATCTCGCGAACCGCGCATCGTACGACAAAAATTGTGAAGATCATTATTGTAGATAATAATATTTGCCATCTTTTTATTCGAAACGTTTTTTTGTATAACGCATAGGTCTTTGATTATAGCCCTCCAAACTTTTTTCAATATGGTTTTTGCTAAATATTTAGTTAATGGTCAATGATAAATTAAAAATGGTGCTAACTGAATTATAGAGCATGAAATTTTCTATAAATTTTATCCGAAACTTTTTCCCGTAGCATTTATAGTTTTGGAGCTGCAGCTTGGTAAAACTTGCTCCTCGTACATTATCAGTGGCAATATTGCTCGCTGTATACGAAAACCATTACATAACGCATAAAATGGCATGAAGTGTTGAAAAAAAATGTCAATACAGATGTGTACCGAATCAAATGAAATTATAAATAATGTGGAGAACAACCAATAATTCATCGATCTTTATTGTTGCTTAAAACGGTATCATCATATAAAAGATTGTCAATGTAACAAAAAACAATAGTGCATCACGTTACATCGTAAGAATTGTTATTGTTATTCTTAATATTATTATTATTAACAATTAACGTTATGCTTGTATTGTGCTATTTTATATTGTACAGTTATATTTTATATTATAATATATTTTCAAAATTAAAAATGATTTCTTTTTTAATAGAAGAATATGAAGGTTGGTATCCAATTTGAATTTTTTATTTTTTTAAATTTAACGTGAGTTTTTCGAAAAATCGCTAACCCGTTTCAATTGTTGCAAATTTTGTGAAATACTGTGTATATTCGTCTGCACATTATTTTCTCTGTCTAAAATTGTTGTCGAAATCACTAAAAGAAAAAGAAGTTTGTAGCATACTGAGCTAACAACCAAGAGGTCCCAGGTTCTAAACCCTAGCACATCATGAATAATGTACAGCATTATAATCTCGTTATAGTCTCATTTACAGCGTAATATCTCCTAAACTATAAATGCTACGGGAAAATGTTTTTCCATGAAATTTATAGAAAATTTCATGCTCTACATTTCAGTTATCACTATTTTTATTTATCATTGACCAATAATTACATATTTAGCAAAAACCATATTGAAAATATTATTATCTACATTAATTCATTCCCACAATTTTTGTCGTACGATGAGCGGTTCGCGAGATATTTGATAAAACGTGTTTTTCAATATGGTGGCTGAAGTGAAGCCCCCCTCATGACACCAACTTGGATTTACATTCAGGGGACACCCCTGAACATATTCAAGAAAAAAAATACCTTTTCCCGTACATTTTTTTCAGAACCTACTTTTTTGGCTGGTGCTCTTGAACCATATCTATATAAATTTTATCACAGTTTCCATTACCATCATTTTAATTTATAAACTCCTGATTTGTCCAATTTCAATTAAGATTTGTTGTTTCCAATGAATTTGGATAAATTGTAATGGGTTTTAAAGCAAATATTCAAGTCTTAAGTTTCTAAAAATAATTCGACTTTTGAGAATGGTATCTTGAATTATGAAAAGCTTTCGAATTGATTATTTTTGTTTTTATCAGAAGTACATACTTGTTCTAAAGTAGGTATGTTTTAGTATTTTTTTATTTATGACATTGTCTATTTAATTTGGATCGTAATTATTATCAACGTATATGAATGAATGAATGTTTATTGATACAAGTAACATACAGTAAATACAACATAATATAATACAATAAACATTAAAGAACCCACAGAAGATGTTGAGAGCCTCAACAACTTGTACGTGGTATCACAAAATTACATATCTACAATAAAAAATAAATTTTATACAATACGCACATTATTCTATCACCTAAGGTGTGTTTAAATATAAGAACAATTAAAATACAATTAAAATATCGAAAAGTTAAAACTTTGATATGTTGAAAGATACCAGAAAACAATAAAAATAAAATAAAGGTAAATTTGTATTGAAGAAAAAAAAGACAGTATCATTCAATTATAATTCACCAAAACTTATTACAGCAAACCAACCAAAAGATGTGTGCTTTTGTGCAGTTTTGTTTGTGATTATTATCATTATCATTATTGGATCTCAATCAACTCACGAGTCTCTTTCCTAGATTTACTTTTGATATGTGTTATAAGCCTCTTTTTAAATTTTCTTATAGTATTCTCACTTTTTACATCTTCTGGTAGGCTGTTATAAAACTTTATTCCCAGGTATGAACAACTCCTTTGTCCGATATTTTTCTTCATAGCAGGTGCAACATATTTTTGCCTATTTCTTGTTTCATAAGTATGGATGTTTTTTTGTAGTTTGTATTTGTTCGAGTATTGCCATATGTTGACCTGCATATAAAATAACTGTCGAATGTCAAGTAACTTTGTTTCGGAAAACAGTAGATATTATTCGACACCTATTGGGAACACGCTCTACTTAATTCAAAAAACACATTTTCAGAAAAACCTCTCGCAACCGAAAACAAATCTCTCATCTAAAACCATAAATCAGCAATCTTCCATTGGTATGCAATAGAGGATTGACAAATAATTTTTGGGATGTGGATTTAGTGTTGCTCGGTTGAATTCTCTCCATTAGTAATCCGTCATTGTTGAGAGACATCCATTCAACATGTTCGTTATTTATGTCGGAATGTCCCAGAATTTACATCGTTTATCACGAACCCTCTCAGTTCCCATCGTTGAAGACGCGAATGTTTTGAATAATAATCGGTACGATATAGGTGTTCTGTTATTATTATTCACAGTATTACAAAGCGAAAGACATGTTATTGCCGAGACATCATAATTCAAATCTTTATAGGTGTATTCGCTACACAGAAACATTGGAATAATAATAACAATAGCTCTGAAAGATTTAACATATATTTGAATCTTCGAAGTCATTAAAAATTTATATAGGGTATTGGGAAACTCTGGTAGAAAGGTATTTTCTTTGATTAAACGTAATTTCACCAAATTTAAGGAATATCAACGTGATGGTATAGTGCGTTTTTAGGGAACCTGTCATTTGAACTTTAAAATTCACATAAAGTTTTGTAATTGCTTAAAATTAGGAGATAAGAATGTATTTGGGGTGACATTTCCTGGGCATAAAAGATCTATTGTGCCCCCTTTTATGCATGTATGTAAGTATGTATTTTAGGATGACATTCACTGAGACCTAAAAGATCTATTGTTCCCCCTCACTTCTACTCAGTTTCTGAGAAGAGTCTCAGAAAATAGTGGTTCCTTTAGTCCTATTTCCCGGATATCTGCAGGCTTCAAATGTTCCTTTTCTATCCAGTAATCTCCTAGGTGCTGTGCTCTAGGATTTTGAAGTGCTCTGCAGTTGGAAAGCATGTGGATGGAGGTTTCTTCTTCCATTCCACAAAATCTGCATTCTTCTTCCTCCACTATTTTGAGCTTTTTCAAGTACCCATTCAGGCGACAATGTCCCGTTAGGATCCCTGTTAAAACTCTTAGCGCAGTTTTACTTTGACTTATGCACTCTTTTGATCTCAACAGGTTGTAGTCACCCAGAAGAGTCTTTGATTGTATAAGCCCTACTAGATCTTTCCAATGGTCAGATCTTCTCTTTTTCTCGGCTTCACTTATTTCTTCCAATATTACATTGGGGCTGATTCCGCAAAAGGGTTCAGGCTCACAGAAGGGTATTTCAGTCCCCCTCTTTGCTAGTTCATCTGCTATTTCATTTCCTTCTAATCCAGTGTGTCCTGGAATCCATAGTAAGGTGACTATATTGTTCTCGCCTAGTTCATTGAGTTTGTCTAGGCATTCCCACACCATTTTGGAACTGATTACACAAGAGCTCAGTGCCTTAATGGCTGCTTGATTATCTTCTGTCTTCTGTTTTCTGTATCCTTTATCAATATTGAACTGGGCGCACTTTCTTATGGCGTGTATTTCCGCTTGAAAGGTACTTGGGATTTTCCCAAGCTTTCAGAGTGTTTGGTTCCTGGCCCGAACACTCCTATCCCAGTTCCTTCTATTGCTTTTGATCCGTCTGTGTACCATTGAATGGCATTCTTTCCAAGTCTGGTAATGGTATTTGGATCTCATTCCTTCTGGTTGCTCAATTCCGTAACGAATTCCTTTGAAAAGTAATACTTTTTCATCATACCGTCTTGTGGCAGGTTGTCTGATTTCCAGGAAGTGAGGAGGTGGTTTTTTTTTCAATGATTCTCTCTCTACTTAGTCTCTATCTTGTTCTTTCTGCAACACTTTCCACCACCATATACATTGGTGTGACGTTGAGAATCACTGCCATGGCTGCCGTTGGGCATGTTCTCATTGGTCCTGTAATGCATATACAGGCTAGTCTTTGAATTTTGGAGATGTTTTCTCTTATCAATAGGCTATTCTACTAGTATTGGCTTCATAAGTTATAATTGGTCTCACTATGGCAATGTACATCCAGCTCAAGATTTTTGGGCTACAGCCCCAGTTTCTCCCTGACAGATTCCTGCACACCATTAGAGCCATTTAATAGAGAGAACGTTCTAGTGTTCACCAATAGATTTGGGGAAAATTATATTATATCTAAATAAAATATTTCCAGACAAGGAAACAAAAAAGTTTAATTGCGAAATACTTCCAAATCATTATAGTATACTTTTAACTCAAAATAGCGCTCACTAAACGAGATCATTCCTGGATCATGCCTCATTACTGCTACGATATCAAATATTTCACGGTATATTAATTTTTAAAAGAAATTTCTTACGAAATCAGATCCTCTTCATACGAATATACAAAATATATGTTTTCACAAGCTATCAAGTCTCGAAAATTTCCATTTCGCGAATATCACATAAAAATGCTATACATGCACCTTCTTTTACGCAGAATAAAACAAAATGTATATCTCATAGGAAGCTCGTAAAGAGTCATCCTTATTTAATTTTAAGTTGAATGGAGATCAAATTGAAACGGCTCTTGTCAATTTTCGTTGCCATTTGTGAAACACTAATTCTTTTTCCTTGAAAATCTGACGGTGAATCAGCGGATTCTTCAAAAGAAAAATGAGAATTTCCTATTTCACCGATGTAACAGCTTTTATTGATACATTTCGATTTTTTCAGATATACGCTCTCTTTTAAAGAGTGAATTTCAATCAAACACTAGATTTTCCTCATTTAAAAAAAGGGACTAGGAAGAAATTGAGTCAATGGAATGTTAACCTAATTTGAAGGAAGAGAATTTGAATTTTTAAGCTCTTTCATTTTATTTTATTTAAATACAAATTTTTTGGGAGCATTCTGAGACACACAAAAATATATTTTATGTAGGCAGGATGCCGATGATAAATTAAAGTTCAATACTTAATTAACAGTTGTACTTTATTTCTTATTTCACAAAACCACATGTGTGGTGTCCTCTAAAACTAACCGAATCATAATGTCCCGAATCTTCTAGAATGACTATTGACATTCCAAGTGTTCTTCACTTCCGCTAAGAATGTATTGCCAACCGATGAGACTGGCTGGCTTTGTACTAACTACGAACAAGGCCAAGACCACAGATATATGAACACCTATGACCACAGATATATATAATACATATGACCACAGATAAATGTATAATACATATGACTACAGATCGGCCTTTCCTGACATTAAGATCGGCCTCGATCTGGGGAAAATATTCACTACTAACAAAATGCATAATCATCATCATATAAAACCTAAAATTTACAGAAGTTACATATTCTCTTGCATAATCTTAACATAGTTAACATAAATAAGGTGCATTCATTCAAACTAAAACATAAATAAGTCATAAAACATAAATAAGTCATAAATCATAAAGTTGGTACATAAATTGATCATAAGTTTGGTACATAAATTCAACATAAATCTAATAATAAAACTGGTACATAAGTTTAGCATAAAGTTGGTACATAAATTCAACATAAATCTAATCATAAAATTGGTACATAAATTGTCATAAGCATAAATCCAAAAGGTAGGTGAGTTTAGAGGTATGGAAACAAAACATTAATCAGACTTCAACCACATGCGCATGTTCTCTGGGGAGCAAACGCCCTCAAAAGGTCTCTGTGTTACCTGAAAATTTTCCACATCAACTACTACATATCTGTCATTATCGAGCACCTTTTTTATTTCGTAAGGCCCCCTAAATTTTGGCAACAATTTTTTATTAATTCCGGGTGTCACGTCTAGATTTCTTAGCATTACATAGTCTCCCTCGCGATATTTATGTGGAGGTCGATGTCGTTTGTCGAAATATTCTTTGTTGTAATTTTGTACTTGTTCGTTTTTAATTTTAGCTTTTTGTCTCAAGTCATTTAAATCCCTAACCTCTTCATTTTCATTTTCCACGTAAGTTCTTAAACTGTCATTTGGGTCTTTCTGGTTAGTGCCAAATAAAAGTTTTGCCGGGGAGGTTGCTATAGATCTACAATGAGAATTATTGATTGCAAACTCTACTATAGGTAACTGTTTATCCCATTTATTTTTTAAATCAGTCAACTTTGCTAAAATAGGAGTAAGATCTCGATTAGTCCGCTCAATTTGTCCGTTAGATTTTGGTGAATGAGTAGCGATTTTAACGTGAATGATATTATTTTTCTTTAGAAAGTCACTAAATTCTGTTGAAATAAAAGACGAACCTCTATCTGAAATGATTCTAACTGGTCGACTGTAGTTATTAAAATAATCCTCTAATTTGTGTATGACTTCAATGGTTTTAGTGGTTTTAACACTATACAGTTTTACAAATTTAGTAAAAGCATCTATCAATTCAAATACATAGCGTTTGCCTGTAGGAGTCTTTTCTAATGGTCCATAATGGTCCACATGTACAGTGTCAAAAGGCTTATCACCTTTCGGTATGTTATGAAGTTGACCCTGACCTTTTCCTAAGGTAGAAGAGTAAGTTATACATTTAAGGCAGTTTTGAATGTAACTCTTAATTTTTTGTTTATAATTGGGAAACCAATAAACTCTACTTAAGTACTCACATGTTTTATCAAATCCTAAGTGACCTAAATTGTCATGACAGTTTGTTATAACATTATTTTCCATATTACATGGTACATAAAATAAAATTTTCTTAGAATCTTTACACTTTTTATACACTAAACCATTATGTAATTCAAAATCCTTGCTTTCTGCACTTAAAAGTCTATTTTTAATATTTACAATTAATTGATCTAAGTTTTGTGAAATTGAAAGATTGTCCTCAAAAGAATTTTCTTCAATAATCATAACTCCAGTTATCCTACTCAGTGCATCAACATGCGACATGCCTTTATTTGACCGATGTTCAATTTCATATTGATAATTTTGCAATAACATTGCCCAACGAGAAATTCTTGGATTAATGTTTGACTTACTAAGAGTGAGACGAAAGCTATCGCAGTCAGTTATTATTTTAAAAGTTATACCAAACAAATAAGTATGAAAACGTTTAATCGCGTAAACAACAGCGAGACACTCCAATTCAAAACTGTGATATTTTGCCTCTGTTGGTGTAGTGCGCTTACTGTAATAAAATACCGGGTGGAATTTACCTGTAGTTAATTGTTTTTGCAGTAATATGGCTCCATATCCACATGCGCTAGCATCGCAGTGTAGCTGTGTTTCTAGCTTAGGAGAGTAAACAGCTAAAACAGGAAATGAGGCAAGGCAATTTTTTAATGTTTCAAAAGACTCTAATTCATCTTGTTCAAACCTAAATTCAACATTTTTTTTCAATAAACTGTATAATGGCTTGGCTATTAATGAAAAACTTTGTATAAAACGTCTGAAGTAACTAGCTAGTCCTATGAAACGATGAACTTCTTTAGAGTTTTTTGGTATGGGATATGATGAAAGTACCTGTATATTTTCAGGGTTAGGACGTATTCCATCTTTGTCGACTAAGTAACCTAAATAAATACAATGATTATACAGGAATTTACATTTATCCAGTCGAAAAGTTAACGAATTTTGTCTGGCTAATATGAAGACTTGCTTTAAAATGTGAAAATGTTCAGAAATATTGTTTGTCGCTATCAGTATATCGTCTAAGTACAGTAATATTTTATTTTCTCTAATTAGTGAGCTGAAAATTTTGTTAATAAAACGTTGAAACACTCTAGGGCCGTTAGTAAGTCCAAATGGTAACCGTAAGTACTCAAATTGGCCCAGTGGTGTTACAAAAGAGGTATACTGAATACTATCTTCAGCCATCTTAATATGGTGAAATCCACTTTTTAAGTCTAATGTAGAGTAATAATGTTTGTCTTTCAACATGTCGAGATGGTCATCAATAAGAGGAGTAGGGTAGTTATCCTTAACAGTAATGTCATTAAGTGCCCGGTAATCTACACAAAGTCGATATTCACTTCGATTTTTCTTTGGAATCATAACAATAGGGCTGGCATAAGGAGAGCTACTTTCCTGAATTATGTGTTGTTTTAATAAGTCATCAAGTATGTCACGTAATTTTTCTTTTTCCTGAAAAGATAACCGTCTAGGCCTAAAAGTGATTGGTTGAGTATTTTTTAAAACAATGTGCATTTCAAAATCATTTTCTACTAAGTCAGTGTCTAATTTTGTCTTATAATCAGTTTCGTACAAAGTTTTTAGTTCTAACTGAGTTTCATAAGAAGTCATTTGATTGATGTCCAGCCTCTCAGCCTCCAAGTCACCATCCTCAAAATAATCTAAATGCATTATTTCATTAATGAAATTAGTTTCATTGTCTAAAATATTTTCATTTACAACATTCTCAGCTATTTTTGTAATTTTAACTGTATCACTTAAAACTATTTCCAGATCAGGTGTCGCTAAAAAGTCCCTGCCCAAAATGGATGCATAAGACATTGTTGTGTCAGTCACAACATAAAATTTAACATCAATTGTAATGTCATTGATTACAATTTCTACATGAAAAATGCCTAAAACATCCACTTTACTGCCATTAATACCAGTAAAATTATAATTGTCATCAACATTTTTATCATAAAAAGGAACATACTTTTCTTTAATTAAACTTATAGGACTACCTGAGTCAATCAGCGCAACTAAACTATATCTACATAAGCAATTATCATCTTTAATCAGTGAATAATCAAAAGAAACTACATAAGGATTACCTTGTTGTACCACATGAGTAGATCGATGTGCCTTCTCTGGACATTCGTTAAATCTATGTCCCATCTTACCACAAGTGAAGCATGATCCCTTTTCTCGTTTTGGTTTGTTACATGAAGTTGCATAATGTCCATCCTCATTGCAATTGAAACACTTCTGCTTCACTGTCTCAATTTTTGGTGCTAATCTATTCTCGGTTCTGCTTGTAACATTACTAACTCTTGATGTAAATGGTTTTTCAAAAAAATTAGGTGAGTTACTTTTGTTAAATGGGTTTCTATTGTCTTTGTCTGACTTCTCTCTTCTCTTCCTAGTTTCTTCTATTCTTTCAAACATAATAATATCTCTGTACAGTTCGTCTTCGTCATGGTGTGGTTTTGAGATTAAAAAACTACTTAGTTGTCTTGACATTAGCCCAATTACTAACTGTTCTTTAGTTTCTTGAAAACTCAGATTTAGTTGCTTGCATAAATAAGTTTTTTCATGAAAATAGCTAGTCACTTCTTCTTTTGGTCCTTGTAGTCTTTCTTGCATCTTGGTCCAACTTTCGACCTTATTCGTCTCAAATATAAAAGTTCTATTAAATGCAGTTTTAAACATATTCCAGTCAGTCAGCTCCCGTTGGCGTCCCTTATACCAAAATTCAGCAGAGCTTTTCAAGTTTGTGATTGCCACCTCAAATACAAATCCATCTGGCCAGTGGTGCAAATTTGCAGAAGTCTCCAGATGCTGTATCCACTGCTTGGCTACTGACGGACCACCACTTCCATCGAAACTACCTACGGTTTTTGTCAAGTCTGGCATTAAACTAATATTTCTTGCTTCAGAGCGTTCATCTCTATCTTTCCCAACTTGTAAAAGGCGTAACATTTCTGCATTCTGTTGCAGGAGTGCCGTTACAGTGTGCATCAGGGTCGAAACTTCAGAAGCAGTCTTGGAATTGTTTTGCGGTTGAGCGGTGGATTGCTCAAAAAACTTTTCGAAGTTTTCCAAACTATGGTCATTACCATCTCGACTCATTTCTATTGAGCATGCAGCTTTTGACTTTTGAGGTTATAATATACGAAATTCGGTAAATACCTTCTTTAAAAGTAAAATATCACTCTGAATGGCTGGACTTGATCCCACTTCTGAGATTGTAGGCAGGATGCCGATGATAAATTAAAGTTCAATACTTAATTAACAGTTGTACTTTATTTCTTATTTCACAAAACCACATGTGTGGTGTCCTCTAAAACTAACCGAATCATAATGTCCCGAATCTTCTAGAATGACTATTGACATTCCAAGTGTTCTTCACTTCCGCTAAGAATGTATTGCCAACCGATGAGACTGGCTGGCTTTGTACTAACTACGAACAAGGCCAAGACCACAGATATATGAACACCTATGACCACAGATATATATAATACATATGACCACAGATAAATGTATAATACATATGACTACATTTAGAAATTAATATTTGGACCCTGCTTCCAATTAATCACACATTCAATAAACAAAATATAACCCAGTCAAGGAGGTGAATTGTGGACTAGTGAAATCGAAAATAATGGCAGCCGCTTCAAAATTAAATTAAATTCTTCATTTTTAAGCGATTTTTTCAATTTTACGGGAAATCGTCGATCGTTTTAGACTGTAATTAATATCAGTGTTTTTGTGTGTTTTCTTTTGTATTCGAGTGAAATGGAATGGAAAATGGTCCAAATGCCAGCTTACTTTCGTTTTCAAGTCTATTCAAGTGGTTTTATGTTGTATTTAGGCACTTGTGGGCTTTTTGGGTGGAATTGAGGCTTTTTGACTGATTTCGATGACCGATGACCGTTTCGGACAATATTCACGTGAAATGGGGCGTTTTTTGGGAAAAATAACATCGGATTGTGTGTTTAAAATCGTTTTAGACGTTTTGTGGCTTTTTTTTGCAATTTTGTATCTATTTGAGTGGAATAGAATGGAAAATGGTCCAAATGCAACTTACATTTTTAGATATATTCGAGTAGTTTTGTGCATTATTTAGTAGTCTTGTATGCTTTTTGGGTGGAATTGAGGGTTTTTGACTGATTTTGAGCACCGTTGTTTTTCCTCAAAAAAAGCTTATAGGCTTAACTGGAGCCAATTGAGATGACAATTCAAGTATTTTTTAACGATTGATGCATTGGGAGCTATGGCCATGCTCTCCAATCAAAATGAAATAATATATAAATATTTATATCAAATTTTACAATAAGTAGATAATTACAACAAAAATTAGGTACTGATTTTAGTTTTTTGAGTTGATTTCGATATTAATTTCGCAGTTGAAGCAATTTAAAATCGATAGTGATGAACTCTAGTATACTATATACCAAGGTGGTGGAGACTATTATCATTGACCGAGCACCAAACTTATTTCGCTAGGTGCTCTGACTAAAGCGGAATAAGGAGCGAGGTTTACAAATGTCTTCACCGCCGTGGTGTATATACAATTTTTTCCACTACTAAGCTTAAGACAAAAATCAAAAATTATTCACAAACGCATAACGATAAGTGTTTACCCTTATATTTTACCTTGTTGGTTTACCCCGTCCTCAGACTGACAATTACACTGTCAGTTTTCAATATATCTATTATGAACGTACTCGTTATGTCATCAGTCATTTTTGGTTAAGCGCAAATTTTAAACTAAAGTGCATTTTTATTCAAATAATTTTATCTTGATAGGTAATTTCAAGCAGCAGATATGTTAAAGATAATCTCCTGGGTATACAATAGCTATTTACCTAACAAGTGCTGAAAATGATTTTTTCTACTAACGTGCGGAAAGTGAATCTTTTCCGCACTAAAAAGCGTGCTGAAAAGTAAATTTGTCAAGTTTTTGGGGAGTATACTGACATTTGAATATTTAAAATACATATTTGTATGATTGTAGTTTACCAAATGACTGGAAAATTGATAAATTTATTATAATTCTGCTATAATTTTCAATAAAAAAAAACTTATTTTTTAATCATTTTTAAATGGCCTTGGTATAAGCCTCATTGAATGAATGTCAAATAATAATAATTAGTTTGTTGATATGTATTTAATAGGAAATGTTTCTTTATGTTAACTTTTGAGCTTATTTCCGCATGCTAGTAGAAAAAATAGTGTACCTAACACGTGCGTAAAGTGACTTTTCCGCACGCGATTGCTGGCCGAACTCGTTCGGCCATCTGCAATAGCGTGCGGAAAAGTATCACTTTCCGCACTAGTTAGGTAAACTACTATTTTCCGCACGAGTCTGCCGTTCACCGAACGACGCGTAGCGGAGTTCGGTGAAGCAGCCGAGTGCGGAAAAGCATTTTCCGCAAGTGTTAGGTACAATAGTTTTTCTTTTTCTATTTTCTATTTCGCAACCACTATAATATACCGGCTTATTATTAATTTGATATATTGAGGTGGAAAATTATTTCCACACGGTGCAGAAAAATTTCCACACGGTGCGGGAAAATTAATTTTCCACACTAAAATGTGTGTGGAAAATTCGATTTTCTGCCCGCTCGTAGAAAATAGCTATTTGCCTAACAAATGCAGAAAATGAATTTTTACGCACGAGTCTGCCGTTCACCGAACAGGGCGTAGCGGAGTTCGGTGAAGCAGCCGAGTGCGGAAAAACATTTTCCGCAAGTGTTAGGTACAACAGTTTTTCTACGAGCGTGATGAAAGTCGACAGAACTAATCAAAAGTTGAGATAGTTTTATCTGATTATAAGTGCTCATAGTTTATTTAGAAGCATATTTTACTAGATTATTGATGAAGTAAAGATAAAGTAAAATATTATCAACAATAACAGTTACATGTCAAAATGTAATACCTAATTATTTATATTATAATTTATTGTAGAAGTACAATTATTATTTCGCAACCACTATAATATACCGGCTTATTATTAATTATAGAACGTCCATTCGTCAGAGCGTCAGAGCGTCCTGCCGGTAGGACGTAAAATTTCTTACACGTTTTCGAATATAACGAGTACTGCTAGAAGGACGGAAATAGGTTCAAAAGAATCAGCGCGAAAAGTTGCCTATCTATTGTGAAAATTGCATCAAAATCGGTTTAGTAACTAACAAGTTATTAGCGAGTGGAGGTTGTCTCCTGAATGCATAGACGTGCGTGAAGATGAGCTTTAAAATAGGTGACCGCGTGGCTGCAAAAGCATTATTTGATTCCGATGCAGAAAATACTTGTTTTCGTATTCACCACAAACAACAAAAAACAAGTTACTTTTGTGAACCCTGTGGTCAAAACGCTATTCTTTGTTCTCCTACTACTGGGCGCAATTGTTTTGCGTATCACGTCTTACACGGAATACCGCAAAAAAAACTTTGTTCTCATTTTTCTATTTATTCCAGAATTTAGTTCTATTTATTCATTTGAGAATTTAGTTTTTTTATTTATTTGAGAATTTTTGTAGCTTTTTTAAATTTTTGATAATTGATTTTTTGTTAATTTTAGTGAAATTTATTTTTGTGAAAAATAAGTTATCAAAGTCGTACAAATAAGATAACTTTTAATGTATTCATTGATTTTCAATTAATATTTTAAACTGTTGACAAAATTATTCCTGACGCCTATGGAAAATGTCCCGGTACTGCTGGAAGCTCATTGCGTCCTACTGGAAGGACATTTAAATTAAAAAAGAGCGTCCTTCCGGCAGGACCAATTGGATTGTCCAGCTGTCCTTCTGGAAGAGGATTCCGGCAGGACAGAGTGCTGAACGTTTTATCATTAATTTGATATATTGAGGTGGAAAATTATTTCCACACGGTGCGGGAAAATTAATTTCCCACACAAAAATGTGTATGGAAAATTCAATTTTCCGCCCGCTCGTAGAAAAAATTATTTTGCACAATTTTTTGTTGAACTACTATCCCTGAATTCTCAAAATATCTGAATTTATCCATTATTGACCTAGTTTGATAATAGAAAAAATTATTAACCACTGATAGAGAAATTCAACTTCTCAGTTGGCTAGAAGTAATAATTGTCAACTTCACAACTAGTGGAAAAACGAAGAAACATAGTGCATTGAAAATTTGTTGTTATACATAAATCGCTTCTGTGAAGTTTTATTTTGTATTTTATTGAAGATGGGCTAGTTTTCAAGCATCCCGCGAGACACATAAATGGTCAGGAGTCGCAAGTAATGTAAGAAATTATTCACACCGATCTATGTGGGCCTGTAGATATACCTTCATGGCACGGTAAAAGATATCTGTTAACATTTTCAGACGTCTTCTCCCATTTTACAATGATATACCCACTCAAAAACAAACCTGGAGTAAGCGACTATTTATGTTCAAAAAGTTGAAGCATATTATTATAATAATACGAGAATATCAAAAATAAGAAGTGACAATAGCTGAGAATGTATAAATCAAGATCAAAAGAATTAGTTTAAAAGTAAATGTATAATTGTGGACACCAGGGTAGAGAATCTCTGAACGAGCGAGGGTACTGCCACCTAGGGAGTCGGAAAATATACTAAAATTGTAACGCCGTTGAAAGATACTTCCACTGACTTCCACCCACAATCCATTGTTTAACCTAACCTAACAACAAATGTTTAAAGACGATTTTGTCGGTTAGTAGTACTTACATAATTTTACAATTTATTGTTCTTCGTCATTTTATATAAGTATATAATATTTTGTTAAGATCGACAGGGTGTGTTGAGTTAGTTTAGTTTAGTGTGGACTTTTTTATATCAATAGACAATGGCAACAAAATGCAAAGTTATATAAGGACTGTAGTGTGAGGTGCGCAAGGTAAGTTTTATTTTTATAAAATGAAACATGTTTAATTAACTAGAAAGTGACCAAATATTAAAGTAGTTACTCTTTTATACAGCTTTAAACTTCCCAGCCATGAAGAACATTTGGTTTGGCTGGAAAGAAGTGGAAACCATCTTTTTGGATTTAATAGGGCAAGAAAATTGGAGAATATGCCCTCGTCACTTTGGCCTGGACTGCTTACTAAAAAAAGTAGAAGGCGAGGCATGGTATTGAAAAGGTTTTCTTTGCTATCCCTGTTTTTGCCTGGTAAGTAAATCTTTTTATACCTACATATATTTATTGAATGTTATTAAATGAGAGTATGTTTCTTAGATTGAAACCCAAAGGAAGGATCTCATTTTTTGTACCCCACTATAGTGCCTCACAGGTAACAACTCCTGAGCAAAATAAAGGTATTTATTGTCATAAGGTAGAAATAATTTTACTTTTACATTGTGTAGATATTATGCAAACATCAATTGATTATTCCCTACTTGGGAAAGTTAAAACTCCAAGGAAAACCTACGGGAAGAATTTAATTGATGTATGTATTTAATTGATGTATATGTATGTAACTCGTTATGCTATAATTTTTTAATTATCTTCTCATATTTGTTTATTATGTAATTACTTGAAGTTATTCATTTGAAAACCATACCTCCTTCTCATATTTCAGTGATTATTGATTTTTATTGAATGTTTGTGATTTTTCAACTTCAAAATGTTCTCTGATCACTGATAATAATTATAAACGTATTAATGCTTTTTAATTTGAATATATTTTTGTTATTCGAAAAAATGACTCCTCAATGTAGCCCTCCGTTAGGGCTGAGGATTTCCATCCTCCATGACTCTCTAACGTGTGCCCCTGATGCCACTAATAAAGTTGCAGAAGATCTGCGAAAGCAGTGTTCCGTTTATTCGATTAGGTTTTCAATATTTAAAGGTATTATTGCACTAGTACAAAAAATAGTCTCTATTCGCACGATTGTAGAATAGTATATTAGAGTATAAGTGGATATTAAGGTCTTTAAAACACGCGCGATTTTTCGAGCACGACGGCGAAGCCGGAGTGCTCGAAATAGAGCAAATGTTTTAAAGACCAGTTTTCCACGAATACTTTACGCTATTTTTTTTTATTGGTGCACTTTGAAATTATAAATACTGGTCTATAACTATAATACCTACTACAACAACAAGAAATGGAAATCATAGATGGGAATAAGAACTAAATGTCAAATGGTTGAATTCGTGAAGTATATGATGAATACCATGCGTTGTCATGGAAATGAGAAAAGCATAAACTAATTTGTATTTTGATGGAAGTTCAAGCTTATTGAGTTCTGTGGATGTCAATAGTATTAATTTAAATACCATTTCCTAAGATTTGAAAAGTCGAAATATTAATATTTCAAACAATACCAACGGCACTTTCCATTTTAATTTGTAAATTTGACATTGTTAAATATTGTTAGAATAAAAGTTTTGACGTTACAAACCACTCCTGTCAGATCAATAATAAAAAAATTGTCATTTAGGCATGATTTAGACCATAGATTTAGACTTCGTTTCTCGAGTTGTTGATGTTGCCACGGTAACTCTGCCGTCCAAAGCTAAACCCCCGTATTTGAAAAAAAAAAACGAAAAATGAGATATTGTGTCTGGTATGATAAAAATTGTAAAAACTTGGATCATTTCTATGCTATAAGCTCGTATTTTGCTCAAAAACGCTAAAAAACTATCCTTTTTTACCCGTATTTGCAAAAAATACCTTAAATGCTAATAAGACAATTTCGCAATGAAAACAAAACAATTTTCTATTTGGAC
>CAJUYG010000752.1:181546-193399 GCA_910591675.1 Galerucella calmariensis
CATGGTATTGATGGTATTGTGACACTCACTTATCTTTCTCCATAATAGAAGTGTGGCGATTGGAGAACATTAAATAGACAGTGTTCTCGACTTAAAACTTGAAACTTTTATTAATATCACAAATATAGTTAAGGTGTGTCTCGGGTTTCCACAGGAACACTGGAATATCTAGTTTGTTTATAACTGAAACATGGCAACATTGATATTTTTAAGTGATTAAAATGTAGATGGTGCCTCATTAATTACCCTTAGTAGTTACCTATTTTTCTACCTCAGGCCTACTTTCGATAAGTGCCGCTAGGGGGCACTACAATACGATCCACACGATCCACCACAGTATGGCGTCAGCTGAAACCATCAATTGAGGGAGCGCAAAACATGGAATTTTGATGAAAATATGAATATTCATAGGATATTAGGAGAGGTGAAGATGATGTGGTTTTAAAAAATGCAAAAGCGGTGGAGGTTAGGTTAGGTTTATAATTGGGCTTGAAGTAATGGATGAAGGTACCAAAAATTTGTGAAAAATTCTTAAAGAAAACAGTAACACTTTTCCCACAATTTCAACATAAAAAATGTTAAGTAGTTAAATCTGAAGATTTCAGGACAAAGCATCTTCTGTTTTTATGTAAAGTGGAAGTGTAACGAAAATATTCCCAAGGAGACATAATATATGAGGAAATTGTCAGATTTTATCTCTGATGACATGTTAAAATTACAACAATTTGGCTTCTTTTTCCTTATCACCTGATGCATTTCTTCAAGGGATTGTTTTTGAGAACAAATTAGAAAATTTATAAGGTTCTCAGATTGTACTTATGTGACATATCAAATGGAAGGGTTTGCGGATAGGTTCTCTAAAGAGCGCAGCAGAAGTATGTATACTTTGGCAAGTTTATCTGAAGCGGTGAAAGGAATGCAGTCAAAAAGATTAGAAATTGCTACGTTTAACTATGAAAAAAGCTAAGGTGCTAAGTATGTAGTGATCATAATTAGAAAAGGAACTTTTTATTATTAACAATATCAAAAATATGATTAAACGTTAATTCTTTAAAGTGCTTGTTTCCTTGGATTTTTTCTATTGACATAATTTTTTCAATTTATGATTATTAAGAGATGAGCAATTCTCCAAGTTTGTTACGGGATTCTTCAAGCTCTGGCAGCGTTGTACGAAAACTATAATTACCACACCCTCCCAATTACATAATTGGTGATTTTAATCGAAAGCTGACTTCTTATTGGCTAGCGCGTGCGTGTGTTCTTCCGTCTCACTTCGTCAATTGACTGATATTGATTTATCCAGTGGCGTTGGTATTGTCAGTTACCTTTGTATTTCCAATTTTACTTGGTAAAGTAGGTACCGTACACCATTTGTACGTTTATGACATTTATGCCTCGCCTCTTACCGATGGCCCGTAGTTTCAGACAAACTTGCCAAACTATAAAAAATTCATTATTTTGCAAACAATTTACATTTTACAAAAATCCTGAAATAGGTCGATTTCTTAATAATATGCGAACATGTTTCTCAATAATTTCTTATTTTTTTATTGTTTTTTTCACAGGATGAGAGCTAAATATTTGTCGCCTGTACAAAAAGAACTTTTAGTAGAATTTCTCGAAAATCACGATAATTTAAAGAGTGGCAAATTTTCGGCAACTTTCAATTTCAAATCTGCACAAAGATTATGGATAGAATTGGCTAATATGCTGAACCGCACTCCAGGTGCCAGAAAGGACTGGAGGCAGTGGCGTAAGGTGAATACTGTGTTACCAATTTATGAATTTTTTTATAAAATTATTCCTTTTTTAGACTTGGCAGGATTTAAGAACTAAAACAAAATACAAGGAATCTGCTTTAAATAAACTTAGGGCAGATAATGGAATTCCTGGACAATTTGTAGAAAATTTAACACCAATTGAAGAAAGAATTTTAGCAATAATTAAAAACCAACCAAAAACTGTAACTGAACAGACAGTGGATCCTCTACTATCCTTTAGGTACGTCCATGTTTTCTTGAGGACCGAGTAAAAATAATTTTTTCTAATTTTAGTTTAAATGAAACCAACGAAATTCAAACTAAACATGAACCTGTAGATGATGTTGATGAAGTGGTGCAAGAAGATAACGTGGACTATCAAGAAGACTATTATCAACCAGAGCCAATTGAACAAGCACAAATGTTCAAAATATGTCAAATTCAAAGTGTCGAAGAAAAAGTCACGGGTAACTGAATTTATACATCACGGGCATTCCATAAAAATTTTGAAGGGGATCAATTTATTTGTAAAAATTCCCATTTACCATAGGCGTACGATGAAATTTTTAAATGGGGTTAATTTAATTGTGTCGGCAAAACCCTAATCGGACTGTAATTTTTTTTTAGATTCCGCAAATTCCTTTGCCGACTGCAAACATGCGAATGCAAAGGAACAATATTACCAAAAAAAGTTGGAGTTACTAGAAAAAGATGTGGCCGCCAAAAATCGCATAGCAAAAGCACTGGAGTCTATCGCTAGCAAACTTGACAGAAATAATGTGAATTTTTGATTAAAAACTGTGTTTTGAATTTTTGTTTTGTTTCTTCAGACAGATTTTCGAAAATATTCTACTATTTCTTTACACGTCAGTAGAAGTTGGGATGAAACAATTTTTGAAGAGAAAACTTTTCAGCCCCATTGGTAGGGGTAAAACCTTTGATAATTAAACAGACTTCAAAGCAGAGCTGTGTGTGAAAATTTTTCAATCAACTTAATAATCCTAATGTCCTTACAACGTTCACCACACTACAGTTGTAAAGAATTCAAAACTTAGATCTGTCAACAAACGTTAACATGCAATATTAGCGGTGTTGTCATATTCGCTGAAAAACGCTGAATTACATACACATTAAGATTGACATACTGTTTATAATAAGCATTCACATGGAGTATTGTATATTGTCAAAGATTTAATAAATTGCTTTATATACGTGTATCCAAATTATATAATGAGTATCAACGGACATACAGTGTGGAAACCACTTATGGAATAAAATTCTTTATGTCATTATTTTGGAAAATTATAAAAAATGCCGAGACACTTCAACTTTTGAATTGAGTTGTGCGTTATGTAAACATAAATTTAAATGTACAGGGTGATTCGAGCAAGTATACCATAGTCGGTGTTTTTTTTAATGAAACACTCTCTATATTTGCATATTTTTGGAATCCTCTTAATGAACCGATTCCAACAAACTAAATAATGAATGGTCAATTATGAATTATACAGGGTAAAATTTTAAAATTAATAATTTATTACACTTGAAATATTGGTACTTTTTTAAATTAGCTAAATATGGATTTATCAAAAATCTAAACTAACTAATTATTAGAAGTATTTGTATTTTAAACAAAACCTGCTACGCCCAAGAATTTTATCATTAATACCAAAAAATTGCCTAAAAACGCCAATAATTAGACAAAATCGGTAAATAATGTGGATTGTTTTCTATTTTGTCAGTTGTTGATGTGTTGACAGTTTATACTGAAAAAGTAAAATCTTAGTCAAACGCTCTTTTCTTGTCGACATAACAATGAAATATTTAACTGAGACTCACCGAATTGAGATTTTAATGATGATCGGGTACGGGGATAACTGCAGAAGTCAAGTTGAAGTGGCAAACTTATTTAATCACTGGTATTCCGATTTGCCTAATATTTCACAAAGTACTGTGTCTAAAATTCATGCACAATTCAGAGAACTTGGACATGAAAACCACACTTCGTTGAAGATGATGTGAAAGTGTCGAAGAGAATGCAACTTCAAGTACACGTCAAATTGCCCGTGAAAATAATGTTAGTCATACAACTGTTCTAAGATGTCCTCATAAAGAAAAACTTCATCCCTACAAATTAACTTTTGTGCAGGAGTTAACAGAAGACGATCCAGATCGTAGAATGGATTTCTGCGAAAGATTGCTGAATAAGCTGAACAGAGATGAGATAGCTCTTGGTACCATTCTTTTTTCTGACGAATCAACATTCACATTGAATGGAGAGGTAAACCGACAGAACTGTAGATATTGGTCAGCAGAGAATCCTAATTGGATACTCAGTACCCTCAAAAGGTGAACGTTTGGGCAGGTATCATAGGCGACCATATTATTGGTCCTATATTTATAGATGGAAATTTGACAGCTGAAAAATATTTAAATATGCTTAGAAATGAAGTTATTCCTGCGTTGGCAAACTTATATCCCAACGCAATAGATCCTAGCTTACCGAATGAGAATGTTTGGTTCCAGCAAGACGGGGCAACACCCCATTATGCTTTAATGGTAAGAACTTATTTAGATGAAATCTTCCCCAATAGTGGATTGAACGAAGAGGTACTATTGAGTGGACAGTTAGATCGCCAGACCTTACGCCGTTAGATTTTTTTCTGCGGGGTTATCTCAAGAACAAAGTATATGCAACACAACCAACTAGCATTGTAGACCTCAAATACAGGATAACTACAGAAATACGGAATATTTTACCTCAAACTTTAAACAAAGTTAAGGAGTTCTATAGGAGACTGTGCTATTGCCAACAACTAGGTGGAGAACATTTTGAGCATTTATTTTAATGTATTAAAATCAAATACATCAGGTATTTTATGTATGTGTTTAATAACTGTAAAAATAAAAATTTCACCCTGTATAATTCATAATTGACCATACATTATTTAGTTTTCTGGAATCGGTTGATTGAGAAGATTTCAAAAATATGCAAATATACAGGGTGTTCCATTAAAAAAAACAACACCGACTATGGCATACTTGCGTGAATCACCCTGTACATTCACTTTTATGTTTACATAACACACAACTCAATTCAAAAGTTGACGTGTCTCGGCATTTTTTATAATTTTCTAAAATAATGACATAAAGAATTTTATTCCATAAGAGGTTTCCACACTGTATATTGATGAACCACATAAAAATTCATTGGTGGATTATTATTTTTGAATAATACAACGTCGATGATTACAATAGGATTAATAGTCTCTTTCTATAAATAATAATTGACCGTAAACAACAAAGTACAGACCGGACGAGGACTGTCAGCGGGACAGTAGGAAGGTAGGTTTGCATCCTATTTACGATAAGTTTGCAATTTTGACATTTGTAGTAACAATTGCAGCCACTGAACAAAATCTAAATAACCAAAGTGTAAATGGAATAATTAATCATATAAAGGAGGAAGTTACGGTCCAAAAGTTGGCTGTCGTGTCCGGGGTTGCCAGACTTAGACAATTTTATCAGAATTTCTTGTGTTGGTTTGTCATTTTCATTTCATTCGCATTTTATAGTTTGTTATCCACTGGACATCTTGAAACTTATGTATTTATTCATAAAATTTTTATAATTTCTGCTCTTACTTTTGAGTTGAACTAGACCGTCAGCCCGCTGCAAAAAAGCGTGATGATAGTTAAACGTATGCCTCCTTGAGATTAGGTAATTTTGCTCATTTTCATTAACAATCAAACGACAGATAATTTAATTGTTTATTGCAATGAGAAATTGCATTTTGCAATTTTAGTTTCACGTATGCCAAGACACCAAACGTTAGTTTATGAAAAAAAATCCATCGCAAAATGATCGACATACGTGCAGCGTGCAACTTAAGGGCTGGCACACACCCTTAAAAGTGTAACAAATCATATTATTACTAAATCATATTATCACGTATGCCTTTTTGCAATTGGCCCTTTTTTGGCCTAAAGTGCACAGATGTCGAAGGGCATACGGTTCTATCGCGCCTAAGTATATTGGCACCTGTATATACCTGTATCATTGGAAGGGTATTGGCAATGACATTTTCACATTCAATTGAAATTGCCAAGTGTAATTAACATTGAAAATTATATATTTTTCAAACGGCATACTTTTATTGTATTGTATTTAAGTCAAAGTTTAGGGTTAACGTTTGTTATACATTTGAACGGTTGATTATTGTGATTTTTTATAGGATTAATAATAGACCTGAAATTTCTTCCAACGTTATGTATTAGAAGGATATTAACAATCGATGACGCACACCAAGAAGGGTATTATAATATGAACTCTATGTTCACTGGTCAGAAATTTTCGGTGTTTTTTCACTAGATTGTGTTCGTACTTTCCCTGTTTTATCGGAAATGCATGAGAAAAACATCTCTCAAATATAGTCCAGTAAAGGAAGGGGAAGGAATTCTGCTTCCATATGACTTGCAGCTCGTTCGTACTTGACAAAAATATTTTAAAAAGCGGTCAAAGTTTTTCTCCACAAGATTTTGAGACAATTTCATTAATTTGTTCATATTTTAAAAAAAATTCTCTTTCTTATTTTTATATAATGGAACCTTGGGAGGTCTTGAATGATCTCAGAAATTTTTTTCAATATCTTTTTTGCATTTTGATGAAAAATTGATTTGTCCATTCACATTTTTCAGCCGTTCTCGGAGTTCTGTACAATATGTGGAACAAGCGAGATTTAAAAATGTATCATCCTATATATTGCTTTTCAATGCACATCATTTTAAAGCTTAGAGTGTCTTGTTTTCGAATGTACTTTTTGATTTTTAATAAAATTCAATCATTTTCCAGAAATCGGGTAAAAACCGGACTTCTTCTGAATTCAATGAATTTTTCATCAAAACACAAGAAAGATATTAAAAAAAGGTTTCTGAGAGGATTAAATACTATTTTTTGAAAAAATATGAAAAAATTAATGAAATAGTCTTAAAATCTCGTGGAAAAAACTTTGGCAGCTTTTTAAAATATTTTCGCCCAGTACGAACGATCTGCAAGACACATGGAATGACAGCTATGGGTCTTCCCATAGTGATGAAATTTGAATCATCGGAGAATGTCAATTTTTGCCGAGTTATGGATCAATTCGTCCGCACGCTTACAAGTTAATGCATAGACAGCAGAATTCCTACAGACAAAGCAGCAGCTGAAATGAGGATACCTTTAGGTCTCATTATTTCGATAACTATCGAATTTTCGAAAAAAATGATGGGGACCATTTCTGTAGATGATAAGACGATCTTC
Organism: Galerucella calmariensis; assembly: GCA_910591675.1. Lineage (NCBI taxonomy): Eukaryota > Metazoa > Arthropoda > Insecta > Coleoptera > Chrysomelidae > Galerucella > Galerucella calmariensis. Next base: position 188,608 of record CAJUYG010000752.1, read on the forward strand.
ATTTAAAAAAAAATCTCTAATTCGCATATTGAGCCAGATATTTCTTTTTTTTTTTCTAAGGAGCCGTCCCTTCGCCGGTACCACCTCAGCCTCCTGGGCTTATTGTGGATACTCCTAGTGTTCTGACTACAACCTATTCAGCCATTCCGTTCCCTGTATTAGCTCATACAGGTTCTTTGCTGGTTGGTTGTAGAAGTCTTCTGGAGTCATTTGGGGTCTACCATACAGTTTCTGCCTTCTGTGGTCCAGCGACTCACAGTTGCATAGTATATGAAGAGCTGTTTCGGTATCCTTTTTGCATCTTCTGCATGTAAGGTCTCCGTTGTACAGCCCTATTTTGTTTAGGTGCTCCTTTGTGGGAAAGTGTCCCCGTTATGGTGCGTAGTTTGTTCCTGCTCATTAAGAGGAGTTCTTTCGCTACTTTTTCTGATGGTTCTTTCATGAATTTCTTCCCATGTATTTGCCTGATCGTATTCTTCCAGTGTTTATTGTGTTGTTCTTTCAATCACCCTTCTAACGATTCCTTCATGACCTGGGACCCACTCCAGTGTTACACTGTTCCGAGTCGCCAGTCTTCTAAGTTCTTCGCCGCATTCCCATACTAGCCGAGATGTCACCCTATAGCTCTTAAGTGCTTTAAGGGCGGCTTGACTGTCACTGTAGATCCTGATCTGCCTGTTATTGTAGGCTCTCATATTATTAGCCCTTGCACATGCAAGTATTGCATAGACATCTGCTTGAAATACAGAAGCGTATTTGCTAAGCGAGACGATCCCTTCATATTTAGATATTAGCGAGAAACCCGTTTTCCAAGGTTTAGGGGGCCATTTTTCCCCCCTTCCGTAAACTCATTCGCGTTAAGCTTTTTCCCGTTTAAAAGCACCTGCCGTGACCTACAAATTGAGCCCAAAGTAAAATCTTCAGCGACTCTTCAGAAGCTGTCGATATATTCAGGTGTTCAGTTATACTGGACTAATATAGGATTGCTGAAGATAATGCTTGTTCAGCTGACAAAACACTAAACTACAGCTAGATGGTTTTGTTATAGCCTGCCAAACTGTCAGAAATCACATTTCAGTGAACGTATTGGTCACGGAATTCAAAATTTCTGTAAGCTACATCACTCTAAGTTTTTTTACAGTTGACTAAATGATTTTACAATAAAGATCCAATTATCAAAAAAAAGATTCCATTAAAAGCAATAAAATGCAGATATCCGAATAGGACATACTACACAATGAAATTGTCGCTTGATTCTCTGTTCCGTTAACTGTTACTTTTAGCTGTGACAGAACAAAAAAAGAACTAATAACGAGTTCGCATCTTTTATGGCCCATCTGGAATTACAAACAAGAAAACAGTATCCGACTGAAATAATTAAAAACAGAGATAAAGCGTTTTTCAAGTTTTTCGTTAAACCTTAAAAAAGAAGAAGCAATATAAAATAAAAAGTTTCCTTTAGGAAAATCTTAACAAACTTTTATACATCTATAGGTGCAACTTTTCTAATATAAAACGAAATTTTCCTACCATATGGAGTCTCTATTTTAAATTTCGTAAAGTTGGAAGTATTCCGAGACATATTATTGGAATATTTGAACAATATTTATTATTTTTGGTTAGGTTAGGTTAGGTTAGGTTAGGTTAGGTTGGAAGTATTCCGAGACATATTATTGGAATATTTGAACAATATTTATTATTTTTGTCGCCAACTGGCGATAGAACCGTTGTAGGTGTTGTTCGATGAGGTATTTATTTCGTCTTCCAACTGATTATGTATCGTTGTTATGCCGGTACAAAAACGTATCTTCTGGAAAAGGTAATAAAGTTTATGTATGCATCCTTAGTTTGAGTTTGCGAAATATACAGTACTTGATACTATTCATAAATGCTTGGAACAACTTCTCCCAACAACTCAATTTATCGACAGTACACTCACAAGCTGTATTAAGTTTCTGCATTCATCCAGACAGGAAATAAGTGATTGTTTTACTTTGAATCTGTCCGTTATAAGACATCAGAAACATTATATATTCACAGAAGACTCCAATCAATAATGCCATACGACACGATATTCCTACATTTTTTATCGATAAGCGTCAGATTTGTAAGGAAATGAAGTGAGATTGCTTTTGTTGGACATTCAATCTGTTCATATTTTTATAGTGAAGTGACTTGAGTGGATTTTTTGAGAAATAGTTGATTTGCGGAAAAAATAGTATGTTCACCGAGTAGAAAAAGTCTTACATTACTGGACGACTGTGAAAATTGCAGCACAGAGTTTGGGAATGTTATTTCCTACGAGGCGAATAATTTCATTCAAAAATAAATGGTGTTTTGAAATTCGTGATAAAATGACTTGGGTTGATGAATGAATTGATGAATGAATGAATTGCAGAATTCGCTTCGTTCATTCTGCAAACCTTAAAAATGTACTTTTAACACTTACATCATAAATAACTATTAAAGTATCATAAATATTAGGAATAGAAAATGAAATATAGTTTTAAAAGTAAAGTTTTCTTTACGTGTATAAAATATATGTAAGGGCCATCAAATAAATTGTAAGAGATGGGATGAAAGGTAATATGGATTTAAAAGTAGAAAGAAAGTATTAAAACTTTATGATAACATAATTATAGTACTTGAAAATTTCAAAAATTGGTAAAATAGGTGACAGTGAGAAATTATTTGACAAGTAAAAAAAATTATTGATATGATATAAAAATTTTTGGAAGCTCATAAAAAGAAACTTCAAATTTGAGAGGTAGAAAAAAATTGACTGTAGAGAGAATCAACAATTTTAGAAATTTTTTTGTAGAAGAGAAATTGAATTGCAATTAAAAACTTAAAATAATATAAATTGTAAATAAAGAAATAACATTTGATGGTAGAGGAGTGTATTTGAGAAGAGAAATCGAATTGAAGTTAAAAAACTGAAAATGATATAAATTGTGAAGAAAGAAATAACATTTAATGGTGAAGGAGAGTATTTGAGAAGAGAAGGTATAATTGAAACAGAAAAACAGTAATATATCAAAATTAAAATAATACATACAGAACATAAAGATCAGATTTTGATGAACCGAAGAGAACGTCTAGTGGAACTTGTCCATTATGAATATTCCACATAAATAGCTGACAAGAAAAATATGTAAGCAGCTCAGCAGACATTGACGAATTGGTGAGAAATTTATTTAGTATATGGCATTTCCTGAGACCGAGAAAGATAAAGAGATTAAACATGGTAAATTTCAATTAAATAAGAGGAGTTAGAGGATATAGTTAGTTTGCTTAGTAAAATATAATATAAAGAATAATAATTTTTGGGGCTAGATACACTTGGTAAAAGATTATTTAAACAACTACGAAATTTCTTACATATAAAATATTACAGTTAGAACTTAAAATTATAATAAATAAAACAGAATAATACTTACCTACTTAATAATAATAATTAGATAATTAGAATCCATAAAACAATAGTTTTGACAATAGCCTTGCATCCATTTTATTCAGAATTTTTATAACCGCCCTCTAACAGAGGATTTGCAAGCTATCCGAAGGCAATATTTAATGAGAGTAAAATATTTTATTGAAGGAAGGTTTGAAATTTTGGAATAAAATAAAATAATTATTGTTTCATATCATAGATATTTTATTTCCTACTAAATTTTTGAATACAGTTTTTTTGTTTGTGTCAGATTTGAACTATTCGACTCCGAGGATGAAAGAATCTCTTATGAATAATATAAGTTATCAAAGGTATAATATAATTAATTATTAATTGTTTTATTGAAAACAATTTGGCGCCCAACAAATATATAAAATTAAATCAACAAATAAATTGAATGAAATTTGCCATAATATCAGAAGGCACAAAATAAAATCATAACAATACATACCTTTTTGTAACTGATAAGTCAGGAATCTCTAGATAATCAATTACCAGGTCGATTCCTGCATTCAAATATTACGATTATTTTAATTTTCAGTACGCAAGTACTGAAATAAGTATAAGAAGGACACCCTACGACAGTCAGTCTCATACTAAAATATTTCGAATTTCGGAGCATCTGAGCAATTGTTTCACAGGAATGGTGACCTTCGAAGGTACAGTAGCGTCAAAATATAAGCAGTGCCCGTTATACCCCGGTAGCCCGTTATGCCCCGGTCTTCCCTACGTTGATGGCGTGTTATGTGAAATTTTGTAAGAGGTTTCACCATGGGCGTACGATGGTATATTTGAAAAAAAAATTAATGGAATATTAATTTACTAGTGGAATAAAATTTTCATTAAAGGAAGGTTAATTTTTCCAAGGATAATTTTATTCATGAAAAATTTCATATCATGGACGTACGAAGAACGATTTGAAAGGGGTTTATTCAATTGTATTTTCACTTTCAAATGACTTTCTTAACAGGTTTATAGTTAGTTACCTCACTATAAATATGAACATATCTCATCAGAATTATTTAATATAAGCAGAATTTTATTTTCTGACGACCACCATCCAAAACACATAAGTGGGCAGCACGTTCGTTTGTTCGATTTATGGAAGGTGATCATAGGAAAATACAGTCTACAACACGTGCGCAAATCCCAATTTCTCTCGAGTATGAAAATCTCACGAGTACACAATATACTATTATCGAACACTAAGAAACTTCATTATGTATCGGATTTCGAGAAGCCTACAGATAAATGGAGAATTAATCTGGTTGGAAAACTTCTTATCCGAGCGCCGGAGGCGTGAGAAAAAAAGTTAAGCCACAAGTTTATCTCGAACAT
>CAJUYG010000752.1:193499-207879 GCA_910591675.1 Galerucella calmariensis
CCGGAGGCGTGAGAAAAAAAGTTAAGCCACAAGTTTATCTCGAACATGATGACTTATGATATTTCTGGATATTTTCCTTTTCCGATAAACATGATTTTGTTCGCTCAAACGCAGGAGCTAAGTTTATGGAGTTTTCTCTAAAAATACGTGACATTTTGCATTTGATGCATGTACATATATATTGTACGTGTTGACAGCTCGCGATAAAAGTTTTATGAGAGGATTTTTTTATTGGGAAATAAAGAGAATGGTATAAATAGGTTTTTTTATCAAAATTCAAACTCAAGTAACTTAGTTTATTCGTTCACGTTGAATAAGCGGAAGACAGTTTCAAAAAACCGTCAGCGACAAGGTCCGAGTATCATTTAATATATAGGTGGAGCGAAAACTACTATTTTTTGGAGCGCGTTTGCTTTCAAGGACTGGCTCGATCACCAAGTTTCCTGATATACAGACTGCGAGAGTCTATTTACGACAAACGATTTACACAAGTACGACAAGGAAAATATGAGAAAAACCACTTGAAAGAGAGAGAGTAGAATAATTGGGCGTAGTCAGCAATGAGCGTGCCCCCCTATTTCAACCGGTGCTGCCAAATGTACTTATCTGTAAGAGTTATTCCCAATTTTCGTCGGCAACAATGTTAAATACCAATAATAAATCGGAAGCAGTGTATAAATTTTATTTATTGCAGATTGTAATTTGTCCACGTCAGGTTATGTTTGAGAGACCGGCGGTCGCGACGCAAAAGATCTGACCGTTACGTTACGTTATGTTGCTTCGTTATGTGCCTTACTTGCGTGCGTGTGCTCTCTCCTGAGTCTCTCTCTCGTTTACGAAGCAGCAATGCATATGCTTCGGCCAGGAATCGAACCCGGGCCGCCCGCGTGGAAGGCGAGCATCCTACCACTGAACCACCGATGCTATATTAAAATTCTATGCAAAGCTGGTATTCACAGTGCTGGTGATCTACTTGAATTTGTTCGGATACATTTTCACTATTATTTCCATAATTTTTTTTGCGCGATTGATCTTTTTTGTTTATTTACAGCATCGGTTGTCAGGACGGTAGGTTGTGTTTACTGGTTTCTAAGTTTAACACGTCGCTAAGTGATTTACTTACCGTTCAGACGTCGAAAAGTAATAAATAGCATAAAAACAATTTCACCAAAATGCAAAATATATTTTAAGCAAATCGATAGGTATAGATGTCACTTTTGACATTTCGTTCATATCGAAAAAATTTAAATTATTTGATCCGGAAATTATTTCAATACGATCGCGCAAAAATGGTATAAGCATCTCGAAGGTTAAGGGTAATTACAACGTTTGCATGTAGATTCCTCTCGTAAAATTGGACAAAATTATATGAGGATTAAGGGGTCGAGCACATTTACTTTTCGAAATACAGGGTGTTGAAATTTTTAAAACTTGAATGTTTTAATTCGATAACTTTAAAATGGATGGATGAATTGATTTGACATTTGGCAGGTTCTTTTTAAATGTAAAAGGGCATATTTTTATAGAAATAGTAGTTTGTGCATCTAGTGTGGATATGATGGCCATATTGCACGAGGACGAAGTTTGAGCACGACGCCGTAGGCGAAGTGCTCAATCGTTCAAGTGCGATATGGACAATCCACACGAGTCGAACAGAATATTTTTTCTACGACCCGCTTAAGAAAAAATCTAGAAAATAAAGATTGGCGGCCATGATATACTTACTTACTGCAAAGCAGTAAACTCGTGTTTCCAATAATTATCCAATCATTTGGAGCCATTAACATTTATGTCAACATTGTTTATTGATTGTGACATTGTTACGGATAAAACTGTCATTGTCTACTTCTGTTAAACAAACGAAATTCGAAAAATTTGACAATTTCCACTCTCATACTAATCTAGCTAATCGGTCCAATGAATGCAAAGTTCGGAGTCTTGATTAGGTTAGGTTAGATGAGCTCCAGGATTTGGAGGTGAGAAACTGGATATTCCTTCTTTTTCCACTAACAGAGTGATCATTTCTTGAACTATTGTTAACCGAAGAGGGTGGATAAGACGGCAAGGATCGATAGAATGACCAGCAAGATCTTCTGATCTTAAGTCTTTTAGGCGGATATGTGTATAAAACTAAACTCTTTGATCTAAATAATTCAAGAACAAAAAACGGTTTCGATTTGATCGGTCACGCCTGATGAATAGCTTAAATTAAGTAAGAAGGCATTCAAAAACTATATGGATCATACAGAATCATCAGATACCAAGTTTCTTAAGCATATATAATTAATATTGGATATTTTATAATAGTATTCAATTATGATCCACTTTTTTCAGTAACAATAATTATCAATATTTTGAAAAGAAAGGTACTTTACTCTTGAGTAAAATTCATATTTTTGGAACTTAAGTTCTTTACGTCAGGTTATGTTTGAGCGACCGGAGGTCGCGACGCAAAATATCTGACCGTTACGTTACGTTATGTTACGTTACGTTATGTTACGTTGCTTCGTTATGTACCTTGCTTGCGTGCGTGTTTCTCTCTACTGAGTCTCACTTTCGTTTACGGAGCAGCGATTCATATGCTTTGGCCGGGAATCGAACCCGGGCCGCCCGCGTGGAAAGTGAGCACTGAACCACCGACGCTATATTGAAATTCTATGCAAAGCTGGTATTCACAGTGCTGTTTTACTATTATTTCCATAATTTTTTTGCGCGATTAATTTTTTTTGTTTATTTACAGCATCGGTTGTCAAAATGACATGAGGATTGAGGGGTCTAGCACATTTACTTTCCGAAATACAGGGTGTTGAAATTTTGGAAACTTGAATGTTTTAATTCGATAACTTTAAAATTGATGGATAAATTGATTTGAAATTTGGCAGGTTCTTTTTAAATGTAAAAGGGCATATTTTGAAAGAAATAGTGGTTTGTGCAACTAGTGTGGATATGATGGCCATATCGCACGAGGACGAAGTTTGAGCACGACACCGTAGGCGAAGTGGTCAATCGTTCAAGTGCGATATGGACAATCCACACGAGTCGAACAGCATATTTTTTCTACGACCCACTTAAAAAAAATCTAGAAAATAATAATTTCTATAAACTGTAATATAACTTCAAATTGAAAATTTAACAATCCAATTTTATGTTTCCACTAATTTTTTTGTGGTAAACGTACAGTTCTTGAATGTCCAATTTGTATAATGCTACGGTTTCCCTTTTTAAATATACGATGCTGTTATAAGTAGATGTTGCCAGTTGGACTCCCTCATGAAGGGTACCGTACCATTATCTATAATAATGAATATTCTGCTAAATATTTCAAACGTCTACCTGTTGTCGTTATTAATATCAAGCAGAATAATTATTTAAAATAAAAATTAACAATAAAAAGAAACTTCTTCGCGGGGAATCGAACCCGGGTCTACCGCGTAAGAGTCTGGTTTGCTTACTACTCGACCACCGAGGAATATGCAAATTGTTTATCTATAACGTCAGATGTATTACATAATTTTTGCTAAAAAGGAACTAAAGTTCCTACCGTGTGTCCCGCAACACATTCTACCTTTTTCTTATTTCTGTTATCCTCACTTATTTTTCAGAAGTCAATAATATCACCAATCTAGATTTTCTCTCACTAAATACGGATTTATTCTGAGCTGAAAGTCAAATGCAAAATAAATTATTCGTTCCTTAGAAAGTACCAAACATTCTCAACTGGCAATGCTGCTTCCATATCAGAATTGTAGCTGGAACTGAACACAGGTCCAATGCTGACTGCCCACAATTATTCTTCTCACTCTTTCGAGTACTTTTCCCCTGATTTTCCTTGTAGTACTTGTGTAAATAGTATGTCGCGAGAAGACATCTCGCAATCTGTATGTGCAGCTCGAGGTGTAGCTTCGAAAAATTGATAATACTATGATTTTGGCGCCTCCTTAAACTGCCGCCCGGTAGATTCAGGGCATCCCCCCTATCGACCTTTTAATAGAGGAGCGCTCGAGACTATGAAAAATAGCGGGGGTCCGGAGGTCGACAAGATAAGAGAAAGAGGAGTAACATATAGGCGATGGTGGGACAGATGGGATGCAATGCAATGCGTTGGACAATGGACCAAGGAACTGATCCTCAATCTTGAGAAGTGGATTGAGAGTGACATCAAGACCACAAATTATTGGTTTACACAATTCTTGTCTGGTCACGGTAGTTAACGCGCATATACCGGAAGGATTGGTAAAGAGGACACTGACACTTGCATATACTGAGGAGAAGCCGACACGGTCAACAACAGCGGACAGGGCAAGTTTTGGCGTGCGATTGGATGAGCTCAGTCCAGAACGGCTCATCGCTGAGATGCTGGAGAACGAAAGTGGATGGAAAAACGGCTTCGATACAATAACCAAAATAATGAAAGCTAAAGAAGAGAAGGAGTAAAAATTCCTGGGAAGGAGGGGGTGAAAGAAGACGGCTGCCAACTTCTGATGACATATCCGAAAGAATAGTTCCGGGGGCTGTCGAGCTCGAGGGGAGCTTTAGTGGGAGCAGCGCCCCACACTACCCTGACGAAGGTGTCATTGCATGATTTTCACATTTGAATAATACATGGCAATTCCAAAGAATCAAGCAGAATAAATAAATAAACTTTGACATTGTTTATGTTGGCATCACATAATACGTATGTTTACTCTTACTAGTATGTTCGTAGTTCGAAGAGTTAAGCGGTGCATAAAGACCTAATTGTTCTTCAAAATATTCTCTTCAACGATTTAAATACTATTACTAAACAATGTTGAAAAAAACTATAAAAATATAAAAATATTCAAATGGTATTTATTGGAAATAAAGCCTTATTGAACACTCTAAACTTCTAAAAACTAAAAACAGCGTTCAATAGCTGTTTCATATGCTAGACAGTAAATTATCGTTTTATATTGTCACCAAATGCAGCGCTGGTAAAACAGAATCCTCGTTTATAGAATACATTTCTGTATATTGCAATACTGATATCCTTCCATTTATATGTTGCATCGAGTGTAATACTTGTCTATATATATATGAATACTTCCGTTTATATCGAGGTAGGTGAATTTAATACATATAATAATGTCGCTTTTGCCGACGGAAATAAATACATTCTAGAATTTAAATAATAGAATTTCTTAAAACAATTGTATTGTGATGCTTTTGATATTTTTTTCAACGTGTTTATACAAAATCCATGTATTTTTGATACACTGATGAAAGTGGACTGTCAAAAGATGATGGAAATGCTTGTTCTTGATCTTTGACCAACATTCACTCTCTTCCAATTAGCCTTGAAGGTTATTTACCCAAAAAAATTTTGAAGGAGAAAAATTATTTGAAGAAAATATGGGCTAGACTCACTTTTTTTATACTGAAGTTGAAAATTGTGGTGAATTAACTCACTGATACAAAGTGCTCCATTATATAGACACTATTACCTATTCAGATTTAATAACCGATATACAGGGTGTTTTATCAATTTAGCTTTCACGGTAAAATTTTGATAGTAGAATTATCTGCGAAAAACCAAAAAGCAACTAAGTAGATTCAATTCATTTTGCTTTCACCAATTATAAATAACCAAGTTAAAGAAAATATATATACAGGGTGTTGTTTAAATGAAAGACAGGTTTATACATTTTTAGTCCAGCCTGACCTGGATTATTTTTTTAGTGATACTTTGATGTAGTTTCCAGGTAATAGCTATTACGTGTATCTACCAAATTTCTAAATAATAAAATATGTAGGGTAGCTCGAAAGATATAAGGTCTAAATTGATAAAACATCTGGGTTATGAACTGTAGCAGATACATTAAATAGAGGTTTTTTGGAACCACCAAAGATGATGACCGTCCACAGTTGAATTTAGGCCCTTTCCCAATTATACATGGTGTTTTCAAATGACACTTACAACGTTTGCATGTAGATACCTCTCGTAAAATTTGACAAAATGATATAAGGATTAAGGGGTCCAGCCTATTTACTTTTCGAGATACGGGGTGTTAAAGTTTCGAAAAATTAAATGTTTTAATTCGATAACTTTAAAATAGATGAATAAATTGATGTGACATTTGGCAGGTTGTTTTTAAATGTAAAAGGGCATATTTTGATAAAAAATATTTTTCAATTTTTGATCCAGTAGTCTAGATTTGGAAGAATATGTTACCTTTCCCCTCCCATTTTTTACGCCACTAACATTCGAAGCAATTTTTATTCAATTTTGTATTCCTCAATGGTTTTCACGTGAAAAACTAATGACCTTTACAAATAGAAAAATTTGTAGGGCACGACAGGAGTAAAGGAAATCGCATTGCTGATTCTTTAGCCAGAGAAGCCGCTGGACTAAAAATTCTAGGACCCAGTGACACCTACGGCCTAACGACTTCGACAATTGCGGAACTAGCCAAACGTTACACCCATGCTCAATCCCTTAAGAGATGGGATGGAATCAAAGGATGCAGTTTTGCCAGGATCACCCTGGGCGACCCTGGGAAGCTGGCGCCGAAGAAATATTTGGCGATGACCAGGAAAAACCTACGTTTAACAGTAGGATTTCTGGCTGGTTACTGTCAACTAAGGAAACATCTCCATACTATGGGGCTAGTGGACACACCTCTATGCAGGATGTGTGAACAGGAAGATGAAACTGTCAGGCATGTCTTATGCGAGTGTCCGGAGTTATCGTCAATAAGAGAGTGTGTGTTCGGTGAGTCTTGGCCTACACCTGCCGATATAATGATGTCTCCTAGTGACCTGTCCACCTTCCTGAGAAGGACAGGATGGACAATGACCTAAGAGGACAACTCCTCGGGGGGATGGACAATGACCTAAGAGGACAACTCCTCGGGGGGATGTACAATGGGTCACATGTGGCCTAAGTGCTGTGAGCCTACACACTTACCCTCCCTACTCTACAGATACAGAGAGATGCCCTTTTACATTTAAAAACAACCTGCCAAATGTCAAATCAATTCATCCATTTTAAAGTTATCGAATTAAAGCATTTCATTTCTTAAAACTTCAACACCCTGTACTTCGAAAAGTAAATTGTGCTGGACCCCTTAATCCTCATATCATTTTGTCCAATTTTACGAGAGAAATCTACATGCAAACGTTGTAAGTGTCATTTGAAAACACACTGTATATACCTCGCACTTATATCCTGAAAACTTTTTTTGACGTTGTATAATAAATCAGAGCAAGATAAGAATTTTTTTCTCACAAAACTTACCCAGTTTTTGTCTATATATAATCTGAACTACTGAGTAACAAAGACAAAACAGTCTTCTCTATAAATTCAAACATATACTACACTTACCGCAACTCGCAAAAACTTCTAGTTCTCCCTCACAGTCTCAATTTAAGGTTATTTGCTATATGGAGAAATAACAAGATAAGGTCTTACAAATGACCACACTTGCTCGGTAGAGATAAGCAACTTCCACTAATTGCAAACCATACAATTTCAAGTAAGTGCTTTGGATCTTTGTAGGCAGTTTAATGTGATTTGGCAGTATTTAAATGTAGTCAGGGGTCGTTCAATGCAAATCCGACACAGAAAGGAAGAAAATTTCGTTTCGTAGATAAATGTTTACTCTATACAGGGTGATGTAACGTTATATTTGGCCACTATCATTGGAATATTCAAATATCTACCGGACGGCGAGTAGCCAGTCCTTTTCCATTACCAACATGTGATTCTCGTCGGGAACCTGTAGCATCGATCATCGCTGAAAGGCAAATTTTTACATTTAATGTGCGACGGATAATCTCCGTTGGCGAGGATCAGTATACACTGATATTGGTCAAATATTTCAATTCTTATCTCCCATTAAAAACACACTACCAATATGTAAATTCTTTCTTGAAGCGGAGCATGTGAACATGAAAGGGATACGCAACTTATGTCCATTGCTCATCGCATGGTTCTATTTAATAGCCAGTAGTGAAAATAAGCTTTCTTTCTCCTGTGAACCATGAACCGATAAGGTTAATTTTAATTTCTTGTGAGAGGTTTACCTCAAACTCTTTTTTTAAAGTGCATTCAATGTGAATGGTAAGTTGCATTCACGTATATGCTTTTCAGTTCTGATTCTTGATTTTATATTTTTCCTCCTAGTGATAAGCGCCAGATACACACATACAGCGGTATTGTTTTTTTTATCTTGTTCTTTGGTATAGTTTTTCTTATACAGTTGGTAAAAGGTTCACATGTATATAGTTGAAGTCTTTAAAATATGTATATTCAGTTAATTAATTAATTCAATCTAATCACCAACCTAGAATATTATATTTCCGGATTACATTTTACATTACATTTTTTTCGCCTTCTGTGATTGAAATAAGTAATAAAATGAAATTGAGTTTTTATGTTATTTAGATATTGTGTCTTTGATTTCTTTGATGAATGGAAATAAATGAGATTTCCTTAATAATATCATATCGTATCATAAGACATTTCTTTATTGCTTCTTTTGTTTTTTTAATAGTAGAATACAGGATATTTTTTTATGAACCACGTTCTTAAATGATTTTTTTTGTAACCAATAGTAAACCGAATTACTGCAGATATCCTGAATTTTACATAAAAAAAATTTTACCATTGCTGATACACTGTATCTTTCCTAGCACTTTGTACCTGCCACTTCGTACCTGCCACTTTGTACCTGCCAATTTGTACATGACATTCCGGACGAAGTAGTTTCTATGAGGTAGTTTCCATCAACTAAATTCCCATGGATTAACATCAGACACCTAGGACCTGTCCGAAGAAAATAAGGAAAATAAAACAACGTAAAACAACCAACAACGTAAACAACGTAAAAAACATTCATTCACTGTGATATTAGTTTTAAAATCATTATACAACTTGTAAATTCAACAACGTTGTTCATATTCCTTCCTTTCCAGTATTTCCAGGTTTGTTGATAGAGAGTTGTGAGGTGAAAAACAAGTCGACTAATATTATTCACTTACCTTTCTTGATTAACTTTAATTACATTCCTTAACTTGATTTATTAACTTATTAAATTCATTTGGTTTCTTAACTTCATCTATTATCTCATTAACTTCAATATAACTTCAATAACCGCGAACCGGTAAGACTACTCCCTGAACCGATATTAGTTTGGGCACCGAATTCATACCTGAGGTGTTCTTCACATTAAGTCGCCGCTGCAATTTATCTTGCCTTATTATTTTAAATAGGTAACAGTGAATTAAAGGTTTTAAAACAAAAAACGCTGTTAAAATATTTACTTGTAGCATCCTGTATGTTTGAATGCACCGTTTACTAAGTAATTCTAAAGCCCACCATATTTCATTTTGTTTGTCAACAGAATGGAGATTGAAAAAAAAGATGCTTATGCTATTTGAATTCCAGAATTTACATTTAAAAAAAAGCTTTTCAAAGGAATCCATCCATCAAAAGGATTTGACAAAAAAAACATTAAAATTTTTCTACATCAACACAGATATTATATTTTAGGTAAATATGCGGATTTTATTAAAAAAAAGTTTTTTATTCCACTTTTCGTTATGTATTAACTTTACAATGGGTTGATCTTTATGTTATTGGTACAAAAGTGTATTTTTTGTCTCTCAACTGCAGGTAATTAATGTACACGGAATTGATGTTGTAATATATGGAACTGACTTTTGCTTTTTTCACAGCTTTGACTTTAACATATACTTTTTGTTACACAAATAAGTTGTTGCAGAAAATACTGAGCTCAGCATGGAGAAAATTATAATTAATTTAAACTTACGTGCAAAGTGTGTTTGTACAGATTGAGTAGAACATTTCTTGAAACATGAGCACCCTAAACGTGGTAGTTATTTGATAACATTTCGAAAACATAAGTTTGTCACTCTTATAACATAAAAAATCAAACAGGTGTTGTATTTACCATTTACTAATGAGGATACAACGTAATATTGAATTAGAAAGAAAATGGCCATGCCAAAAATAAAGTTCAAATCAACAATAACTAGGGTCAATAATAGTATATTATACACCAAGGTGGTGAAGACTATTATTATTAACCGAGCACCAAGATTATTTCGCGAGGGATTTGCCCCGAACGGAATAAGGTGCGAGGTTTAGAAATGTCATCAACACCATGGTGTTTATACAAATTTTTCCACAACTATCCAAATTCAAGACAAAAATTGGAAATAATTCACAAACGCACCACGAAAAGCGTTTACTCCGTTGTCTGGCTGACAAGTACACTGTCAGTTTTCGATATATTATGTTGTCATCAGTCGTTCTTGGTTGAGCGCGAATTTTTAACTAATGACATTTTTAGTCAAATAATTTTATCTTGATAGGTCATTTCAAGCAGCAAATATGTTGAAGACAATCTCCTGGGTATACAAAATCATGTTGCACAAGTTTTTGCTGAACTACTAGCCCTGAATTCTCAAAATATTTGAATTTGTCCAATATTGATCTAGGTTAATAATAGAAAAAAATGTCTAACCACTAATAGAGAAATTCAACTTCTCAGTTGGCTAGAAGAAGCAGTAATTGTCAATAGTAGTGGAAAAAATGTCTGAATGACAACTTTTTTATAATTGATCTGACAGGAGTACTTTGTAACGTCAAAACTTTCATTCGAACAATATTTAACAATTTCAATTTTATGAATGAAAATGGAAAGTACCTACAATTGGTATTGTTTGAGATATTAATATTTCGATTTTTCAAATCGGAGGAAGTAGTATTTAAATTAATCCTATTAACATTCTCAGAACTCAATGAGATTGAACTTAATATCCACTTATACTTTAATATACTATTCAATTCAATTTAAAACTCTCAAACTATCAATATATCAGAAGCGCGACACAACTGAATCAGTGAAGACAACCCCCCAACTTCCCCCCCAATTGAAATAGATTTTCAACTTTATGTGATTCTCTTTAACTATGTATTACCAATACATCCAAAAAGTTTGACCAATTTAAAATGCCTCACTCAAGAAAAATTGGAGCTTAAAAAGGAGATGATTTTCGAAATTTTGTATTTTCTAACTTTTTCTTCAAAATATATCCGAGAATAGTGGAGATAGGGGGAAAATTATAAAGTACCAGATTGTAGGTATTGCAATGACTGAAATTTCCCAGTACCTAGATTTTCTGGACAGTAAATATTTGGCGATATATAGCGGACACCAAGTTATCTGACCCCTTTGAGCTCACTCCATTCGAAAACTGAGGGATTTTAAGGAATTTCATTCACATAGTCGTATAGCTCTTGGAAAACCCTACAAAATCGTTCAAAAAAAATATTCTATCACTGAAAATTAAGGAGCTATGTTCAGAAGACCAATCAATTTTTTTTTCAATTAGAATAGCCTTTTATTCCTGGATATTTGGCAGTGATACGTTATACATCTCACTATTCATTTTTATTGAATTATCTTATAAAAATTGCAATGTTATTAGGAGTTGAAAACTTGCAAAATTATTACATACTTTAAACAACAGAAATTTGAATTAATTCACTACGATCATTATTTTTTTATGAAAAAAAAAATATTTTCGCACTACTTTAGTTCTAGCAGTGGTTGATTTTTAAGGGTTGAAATATCATTGTATACTATCTTAAAGCATAAAACAATCATCATTTAACCAATTCAAACAAAATGTCACCCATATTAAGATTTACAATGTTATTTTATAATTTTTCACAATAAAGGGATACTTTCACCCCTAAAAATAATCAGCGCCCATGAGCATGATATGGAATATGAAGTAGAGATAGTCTAAGATCCGGCTGCAGGATTAGTGCACTCATCTGTTTTTTGCTGAAAACCAAATTTTTATGTATATTTATAATTAGAAGAATATATATTTACCAGGTTGCCTATCAAAATTTGGCCGCCAGTATTTTTAATTGAATTATTTTTAATTTATTTTTGAGAAAAACTTTCGTTCACTTGTTTTTTGAATAAAATTACGTCTACATCACGGTAATTTATATGAAGATTTCAAAAAATCACGGTTGCCGTTACGCAATTGGCCGCACCTCATCGCAGCCAGGTGTAAACTGGTATGATTTCGATACACTTATACGTTCATAACGTTTGTCCACGACCACCTAATAATAAGTCAATATTTTACCTCCTAACTAAAGGTATATGGTACCCATATATCAACTGTCGTGAATTATGGTTCATAATACACTGTAGTGTATTATGGTTCATAATTCACGACTGAGATGGGGGTACAATATGAAATAAACTATTAAATCTGTGTATTTTGTTCAGGAAATTTGTTTCTGACATATATCGTATCTATAAAATATTGTAATTTTTAGTATTGATACTTTTCATAACGATATTTTCTAATATTAAGTATTTTAAAACAATATATTTATAACGGTACGTTGTATTGATACTTTCTACAGTATCGCCCATCTCTATATATGTCAAATTATTTGAAGTAGATGCCACAACATTTTGAGGTTAGTAATATGCCAAATCACTACTGACTTTTATTTATTAATAAATAAATTAAGTGTCGTGGACAAAGTATAGTATTCTACTCGCAATTTATGGCCATAATTCACTTGGGTGACTTGCGCCCCTCGCCTGCGGCTCGTGACACAAACGTCACCCATCATGAATTATGGCTATCAAAAATTACTCGTTTAATAATATACTATTATCTATTAATCATACACCAAATTAAAGTTAATTTTTCTATTCATTATCATATATGGTTGCCCAATTAAATCCGCCCGCAAATGAGGGTTGCTGGTGGTTAAAAATGATAAATATTTAAGGTAGAGTGAAAGAAAGTTGGTGCGAAACATCATTTATCAGACGAAGATAGCGATTGTCGACTGTACTACGCTTATGCTTCTTTGACGAATCCTACTGACATCTTTAATGAAACCAAAATCGATGCAGTTCAAGAGTTTACGTGCCTTATGTATGGACTCTCGAAGTGTCAAAGTGTAAATTCCGCAAGATTTTTATTTAACAAAATGTACGCTTCAAAACAAAATAATGAGAAATTTATGAAAATAATTAGAGGTTTGGACTCAACGCACATTCCACCGTGTTGGAAATCTTTGAAACAAAAATTGTTACGGACAATCTTTGTAAATTCGATGTGGTTGAATGCCACTGAACCGGACTGTATCAAGTTGCGCCTGGAAAATAATGGCTGGTTGCTATTAGATGGTTTTCTAAAACCAACATGGTTTCTGGGAGACTCAAATCCAACGCAAGTTAAGAGTGTGCTATGTGATACCGTTGATTGATAAGTTTCATCAATCAACGGTGATACCTTGAACAAATCTTCCGATAGTAACGACGATTCTGATCTGTAGCGATAATAGTGTATCTAAGAGCTCCGATGATTCAGATTTTTAAATAAGAGTTACAGAAATATAAGATCCATTTTCAGATTTTTTATTTTAACATGTAAAAGACGATTAAGTACTTGAACAAAATCTGATAAAATTTTCAAACAGTACTTTCAAAATAAAATATTCTGTTACCTAAGTCACCTTGGTTTTATTTTTAAATTTTTTGAATCAATATTAAATATATTAAATTAATAATAATTTTCTGTTCTAATTTTTAAATTTGTGATTTTGAAAAGGAAGACATATTTTTGGAGTATTTATTAAGTCATCTCTATTACTCCCTGGTGGTTGAGAACACATTCGACGCATGCTAGATGGCTTAAATAAAGTTACGCGCTAACTCTCTTTCACTCTACCGTAAATATTTATCATTTTTAACAATCAGCAACCCTTATGTGCGGGCTGATTTAATTGGGCAACCATATATAATAATAAATAGGAAAAAATTAGTTTTAATTTGGTATATGATCAATAAATAAACGTTATGAACGTATAAGTGTATCGAAATCATACCTGTTTACACCTGGCTGCGAAGAGGTGCGGCCAGGTGCGCAACGGCAACCGTGATTTTTTGAAATCTTCATATAAATTACCGTGATGTAGACGTAATTTCATTCAAAAAACAAGTGAACGAAAGTTTTTCCCAAAAGTAAATTAAAAATAATTCAATTAAAAATACTGGTGGCCAAATTTTGATAGGCAACCTGGTAAATATATATTCTTCTAATTATAATTAAACATAAAAATTTGGTTTTGAGCAAAAAACAGATGAGTGCACTAATCCTGCAGCCGGATCTCGTACTAAGAGTGAGATGAGCCTAATCCTGAATTTTTATGCAAATTGATGCAAGACGGAAATATTTTTTTGTACAACTGTCATTAAAAGTGACACTTTTAATGATAGCAAACAATGTTAAAAACGATTGTTTACATAGCAGCGTGTTAAAAATACTTTTAACACTAGTGTTAAAA
>CAJUYG010000753.1:3870-29305 GCA_910591675.1 Galerucella calmariensis
CCAACCGAAAATTTTGGTGAACCCACTAGTGTTCCAACCAGTGGTAGCGTTTTTCAACAAGCCCAACATCCATGGACTTCGGACCTCGGCTCTACGTCTTCTCCGAAATACGGCATATCTACATTATACCTCGTGATTATTGGTATAATGCCCGCGAGCTGTGATATGCTACTTCGCTGACAGCTGTAAGGGCCCTATACGACGGTCTTCCTTGGTATGGGAACCCATCCAAGTACTAACCACGTTCGACACTGTTTTACTGTAACTATCGCACCAAAGGCGTTCCATTACAGTGCTGGGTCGTCGCCCCTTTGAAATATATTGTAATATTTTAATTTGGTGTGGATGTATTTTTTGCGCGATCGATCTTTTTTGTTTATTTACAGCATCGGTTGTCAGAATGGTAGGTTGTGTTTACCGGTAATTTACTTACCGACGTCTGAACGGTCTTAGCCCTACATACATTTAAGTGGTCCTAAATAATATATTACTTCATTCATTACACGAAAGGAACAAAAAAATAAGAAGATCTATATTTTTTCAATGAACAGAACCGAACAGAACAATATAAAAAGTGATAAATAGCATGGAAACAATTTCACCAAAATGCAAATTATATTTTCAACTGATCGAGAAGAATAAATGTCACTTTTGACATTTCGTTCATTTCGAAGAAATTTTAATTATTTTATTCGAAATTTATTTCAATAGGTACGATTGCGCAATAAATGGTATAAGCATCTCGAACGTTAAGGGTAATACCGGTCGACAGCAATGTTTGGAGGCTGAGCGTAGCGAACTTAATATACCATTCTTATTTCTAATATACCATTCTTATTTCTAAATTTTTATTATACCGTTATATTTTATTATTATTTATTTGGGCGCCTTTCATTTTTCAAAACCTTGGTATAATTACTTTTGAAAATTTTGTCTAATAATCAATGAGTTCGGCTAGCTATTGAAAGAAAAAAAATTTCGACTCTATCCCTGGTTGCGGTTCCCTCAATTAAAATCTCAAGAAATAATTTAATCGTTTTTTATGAATGTTTAATATAAAAAAATTTATGTATCTGTTAAATAAATTTCAGAACAAACTTTGATGAATTGTTTTCATACTTCATAAACCTCCTTTTTGAAGATTTTATTTTCTCTTATTATCCTCAGCAACTGAATATTCCGTTCCCCTTATTCTTTTATTCTTCAATGATTTTATTAATACTCTTTATTGAATTTCTAAAATTCACTCGTCGTGTTCCCCTCGTAATACGAACAGAATCAATTTGAAGACTGAGACTTTGAACATGCGCATAGACTCTATCTACTTTTTATTTCAATGATGTCCTGCTCAATGATATTTCAACTTGGAAAAGGATTATTGAATTGCTTTGGATTATTTGAATCACTAAGGTAAGCTTCCTTTTAAATTATAACTACTAATATCAACAATATTAACTAACTTATTAAATAAGAAATACGCAATTAAATGTTTTCACTATGAATAAATTTATAGGTTATTTGCTTTCAGGAACTTGGGTCCAATAAGTCTCTTTCTCTGCTATGTGGGATATAAATTAATCAGAATTGATTGCTGATTTCATGCACACTATTATAGAAAGTAAACTGAACTTTCTCAGGAACAAACAAAGCTTACCGCTTTCTGGAAGACAATAAATGGATGAAATTTCTCACACAGTTAGTACTTTTATTTTTCCTATTTGTTTGGTATGATTTTAAGGCACTTTATATTTTTCAATTTTCAATTTTTTTCCTAATAATTTCAGCACCTTCTCGTTCCAAAATCAACAACATTCAATTTTTTTCTTGTTTATTTATTCACAGGCAACTTTCCCTGTGATGAAATTGTCTTAATGTCATTTTTGTCGACTTCTATGGATATATTAAAGTTCTTTCGCATGTTTATTATATCAATGTTCCTTATTAACTACACTTTCTTTTAATTGGTTGATTCATTTCGCGATTGATCACTGTCACTTCACTAAATTTTAAAATTAGTTACATAAATCTAATTTGACTACAATATCTATCACCTACACTTTGCAAAAATTGTATCAATTCTAAGATTATTTATTTGAGGTTTGTAAAGATATTCCATGATTATTATAGGTATATATTTTTTCAATTTGTTTTCTTGATGTTCTATTTTTGAACTTAATTCAATTTATTCCACCTATACAGGGTGAATTGATTTACTACATGTAATTTTCTTTAATTACAGGCTATTCATCTTAAATTGGATTCACCTGGTTTCAAATCATCACAATATATTTGCATAGTTGTAGTTTACCAAATGGCTGAAAATGGAGAAATCTCTCGAAATTTCTCTATAGTTTCCGTTAAAAATAGTAATTCACGTTACAAGATCGGAAAGTAGTAGTTTTCAGGTCGAGGCAAGCAGATTCGGTTGCGTGACGTAAAATATTTTTTTCAAGAAAACAACTTCGATATACATTTTTAATTATCTTTATTACTTTTTATAACAAAGTGATTAACAAAACCAAAACCAGATGAAATAATAAGTGTGACATAAACGACGAATTGAAAATCAAAAGCATACACATTCTGGTAATTTTTTCGTCTAGAAAATACCGTTTTGCCGGTCAAGACCGGAAAATGGACGTCAGGGACCGGAAAAAGCTTTTGCCGGCCCTGACGTCAATTTTTTCCTATTTTCCCAATTGCTTTCTTGTAATACAATCTACCTTGACTTCATTACTATGGTAACAACGTTTTGATAACGTATTTTTCAATAACTCTCAAATAATATTAGTAATTGATTTGTTGATATGTATCTATCAATTAATGTTTCTTTATGCTAACTTTTGGGCTTTTTTCCGCATGCCAGTAAAAAAATAGTGTACCTAAGACGTGCGTAAAGTATAACTTTCCGCACTAGTTGAGTAAACGACTGTTTTGAATTAAATAAGCTCCTGGACTTCATTTCTTTTGATTTTTCCGGCTTGTCTACCAAGTGCACTCATCTGTCAACCAATCATGGCTAGTTTCGAAATAAAGGTAACTTAATAGCAATTAACGTAGTTTGAGGTTGCTTGAAAAATTTCAGTCATAGAAGTAGTTGTATAACTTTGAAATTGGGGAGTAAGATGATTTTTTGCCCAATAAATAATCTTATATTCACCTCCCAAACACGAATGAATATTTTCTCGAGAATATTATTCTCTTGTTGTATTAATGGAATTTTTGGCACAATTTTGATGTATACTGAGTTTTACCATTCATCTTTCCATTAATTACTCCCAAATTTTGAAATAAAATTCGTATTGCAATGCACTTTCCGACCAC
Source organism: Galerucella calmariensis (assembly GCA_910591675.1). Lineage (NCBI taxonomy): Eukaryota > Metazoa > Arthropoda > Insecta > Coleoptera > Chrysomelidae > Galerucella > Galerucella calmariensis. The sequence goes on from CAJUYG010000753.1 coordinate 7,195, forward strand.
AACCCAAGGATTTCTGAACGCTACCAATGATACGTGTGATGTCATATCTCTTATGTTTACTCGTGTTTACTTATGTCAATATGGCCGGTATTGCATTGGGTTATGTGTAGTTGTGTCTTTATATTGTATTTTAATCAACTATTAATTGCTTCATCGACGTAAAAATATCATTTATATGTTTGTCTGAGACCATTACGTGTTTGTGTGTGTGTTTTTTTTATTTCTAAAAGCCAACGTAACGTGGAAAGTGGACATAAATATTCGATATTTTCGAGGATATTCTAAAACTTTTGAGAGGATATATTTTATTTACTAGTTCAGTGTTCAGTGACGATTCTTTCATATTTTGTGAGTAAAGATATGGCTAGCGAAGGTTTTGTGAAAGCACAAACTGATAAATTGCCCAAAGTAGACTCATTTATGCTGCTTGAATTTATGAAGTCAAACAGCTGCTTTAATGCAGAGGAAATGAGAGGAGTTAAAGCATTATCGTAAGTACGATTCAACCTATGTTTTATTTATATAATATATACCAACCATATTTCGATGTGTGGTCGTAAGAAAATGATCTTTTCATGGTTGATTCCTAGACATATAGGTACATAACCCCAAACTATTTAAGAATAAAATTATCAATATAGTAGGTACTTACATTAAAATAGTCTTCACGAACAAAAGTGCCCTTCTCTTAAGTGTATTTTTGCTTGCGCCACCAGGTAAAGTAACAAATATTTTGTCTGGAGTTTTAAAAGACGTTGATTTACACACTGGAACAATGCAATACTTGGCTTGATCCATTTTTAAAGCTTTCAGAAACAAATGAGGTCACAAGAACTCAGAGCGTGATACACGAATAAGTATGTAAACAAATGACGTCACACCATGGGGCAGCCATCTTCATGACGTAAAGCGCGTTTTGGCGGACTTTCAAATTTTATGATTTTCAAAGTCGTTTTAAAAGTAAAGTTTATAATTTTTCGAAAAAATAGACATGCAAGGTGTTAGGAGACCTGATAAAGCGTCAATTTCCACCAATGGCAAAATTTATGCTTGTACCCTATTGTAGGTACACCGATAGGAGGCGTATTTGACAGTTGAAATTTCAGAATGCGAAATTTTCCAAAATTTACTCATTTGATGAGCACATGAAATATTATAATCAGTTTCCTAAACAAATTCTGCATATTTCAAATGTGACAAGTTGAAGTCTATCCTTTCAAATGAGGGGTGGGGAAGAGTTGGAGCCTTGTTACGGAAAAACGCCTGTAATTCCGGTTCTTATCGACCAATTTCAATAAACTTGATGTTATTTCAAAAAGCTTTTGTTGAACAATCTAAAATTTGTGAATATGGGACAATCTGATCAATAACATAGATGCTAGAGGGGGTTGTTTTATTTATTTTTTTATTGGGTTTTTTCGTACCAATTTTGAATGAAAGCATACAAATTGAGGTAAGTCTTTGAAAATTAGACTAAATAAGTAATAAAACACTACAAACCGCAAGGCACGACCACGTATGCTCCCTGAGTACAGACGAAAATTATAAAATTGACCAATACTTGAACCAAGTAAGGAAGTCTCATGAAAAAATTAAATGGGAATAAGAAAAAATGCATTTTGAAATCTTTATGGGTACCTACCTTACTGGCGCTTAACTTTTAAAATAAATGTTTTTAGAAAGAACATTCAAAATCATACACCATAAGTAATATCTCATCATCATAAATACACAACATTACAGTATATATTTTGCGTTGATAATACTGAGGATTGTAAGAGGAGTAGCTTTGTATTAATCTCAATTAATCGATATTACTTCGCTTTGTACAATTAAATAAAATCTTTCTTTTCCAATGGGGTTCGCTTCTTCAGCTTGATGCCACTTTGATAATTGAATTTTGTCGCGATTGGCAAGTTGGTTGCTGTTATTGTATAAAAAAAAACTCATTGAAGGCTCCATTGTAAGGTGGGGTTCAGTTCAATTTCTTCCTCACGTACCCTCCGCAAGTTTAGGGTGGGTGAAAACTACTCTTCGGGTCATTTAAATTTCGCTGGCGCCCATAAATGTTGAGATATCTCCTAGAAAATTTCAGTGAGTGAGTGAGTGAGTGAGCCGAGCCTAACCCAACCTGAAGGTTGACACAGGGACAACTCTTTTTTTTGTTGGGGGGAAACCGCTTGGCGAAGGATGCTTGCTTTCGGCATCGATTGCATCCAACAGTGTGGGGCGCTACTCCCACTGAAACCCCCCATTTACGCCCTCTTCCATAGCCGGAACCGTCGTTTCTGACTTACGTCGGTCTATGGGCGGCAGTCCTATGCTCCGTTTCGTTCTTCCTTCTCCTTTCTTATCATTGTTTCTTTAATCAGATCTGCAATGATGGCAAAAGTATCCTGGTCTCTTAACATGTTATCCGGAGTGAGCTGGACTCCCACTGCGGTGTCCGTTCGTGCTTTGTCGTGGGCAGTTATTGGGCAATCAAACAGGGTCTGTTCTCCTAAATCGACAATTTACCCAGGGGTCCAGACTTGGGATGAGCCTTTTCGTCCATTGTGCCTTTTCGGTATTCTCGTTCCATTTTGATTGCCATTGATTTACGGTATTTCTTCTTGCCATGTCTGCCAAGTTTTGTGGAATATTCGCCTTTGTGTATGTAATGTCTTTCCTGAGCAAGAATGTCCACAGGTGGGATCCCTGTTATTACCGTAAGTGCATCTGCTGACACCGTTTTATATGCACTTGCAATTCTAAGTAATACCCTCCTTTGAGATCTTACTATCAGATTTCTGTATTTGGTCATTTCAAGAGCTTTACACCAAACTGGTGCTCCATATAGGAGAATAGAGTTTACAACAGTGCCTAAAGCCTCTCTTTTCAGGCTACTAGGTCCTCCTATGTTTGGCATCAGCCTGGCTAGAGTGGCTTTCTCGCATGTTCTGCTAATGTGGGCTCCGAATGTGCTCTGGTGGTCTAGGTATATGCCAAGGTATTTCAGAGTTTTCGAAGGAGTTATTTGTTGATTTCCAACGTTAAACTTAATGTGCTTTCTTACCTTTGCTCATTTAGTTCCCTTTAGAGTGATTGCTTCCGTTTTGTGTGCATTTTGTGAGCAGCCAGCTGTAGCTTTTTGGTTCGTAACCAGTATTCAACCTCCTGTATGCTAAGGTTGGCTCTGAGCACGAGGTCCTCCTTGCTTGTTGCTTGGACCATTATTGCCAGGTCGTCTGCAAACTCTACGCTTTCACATCCCTCTGCAAGCTGTAAGTCTAGGACATCATCATATAAAGTATTCCAGAGAGTAAGTCCGAGGACAGATCTCTGCGGTACGCCAGCATACACATCTAGCTCCACATTTTTTCCTATTTTAATCTTTCGACCCGTGAACAACACAGGGCCAACTGGACTTACATGTAACCCCTTCAGTTGGTTGCTGTTATTATATAATAAAAATACTTATTGAAGGCTTTATTTTAAGGTGAGGTTTAGTCCCATTTCTTCCTCACGTACCCTCCACAAGTTAAGGGTGGGTGGAAACAACTCTTCAGGTCATTTGAACTTCGCTGGCGCCCATAAATATTAAGATATTTCCTGGAGAATTTCAGTGAGTGAGTGAGCCGAGCCTAACCTAACCTAAGGGTTGACACAGGGACAACTGGACTTACATTGTAACCCCTTCAGTAGGAGATAGGAAAGGTTACAAGCCGTTCTCAGTACACCCTGTATACTCACATTTCTTGCATTCATAGGTTAAATCTCACATACTTGGATATCGCAAAAACTTCCAGGATAATCCACTCAAACCCAAAACCCCTCATATTAGGAGTTCCTCAAATCACCATTATAAGACAACTCATTTTCTGTTGACTCTTCCACGTACTCAAAAATACATTCGACAACCAGAATTCTCAAGATGTTTACCTAAAATTCTTTATATCCTCGGATTCAGTCATAATTCAATAAAGTTTTTTTTGCGGACAAAAATTCATGTCAGTGATCTCCTTCAAGAAATTTTAATGCGGTTTTGCTTGCGATCGATATCTGAGAAAAATTTAAATTGTATACGCTCGGTGATTCATCATGCCGCTCCGTATTCATTCATTAAGTATGTTAAGTAGCTAAATATACAACAAGTTTCGTACATGCATGGGTTAATTTACGAAAGAGAATTTATTGAATTATTGAGATATCTTGGCGAAAAAACGCCTGTAATTCCGGTTCTGCTTGACCGATTTCAATAAACTCGATGTTGTTCGGAAGAGCTTTGTTGAAAAATCGGAAATTTGTAAATATGAACCAATCTAATCAATAACATGAATGCTAAAGGGCGCTGTTTTATTTTTTTTGAATATTGCGTTTTCTCGTAACAATTTTGAATGGAAGCATACAAATTGAAGTGGGTCGTTGAAAAGTACACTAAATAAGTAATAAAACACTACAAACCGCAAGACGATATCTCTTTCCCATCCTAAGATATCGTAAAAAACATAGTGTCAACATGGGCAACTGCTCCAGCAAGAGCAATTTTCTTTTAATTTGCAGGTTATGGTAGGCACATTAAATTCCAAAAATGTCAGGTACCTGACCATTGTGGAAGGGTGGGAAAATGTCTCTGAAAGTCCAGAAAATCCGTTTTCCCTCGATATTTGCCTAGATTTGACCACTGGAGAATTTTTGTTCGGACAAAAAATAAAAAGCAGTTCCTCACCCACAAAAATGATCCCCAGCATTTTTTCGAAAAATTAGATAGTTTTCAAGATAAATGGCCCGAACGCCGACCCAAAATTGAGCTCCAGGCCAGCTTATAGAGAGCACGCTCTGAGGGCATAACGTCCCCGAGTAAATTACTAATTTTTCAATAACTCGCGTGAAAATCAATATTTTTTAATGAATCAAAGTGCGGGTGAAAGAAGGGATCTGTGGATACTTAGGAGGGAGTGTTTTTATCCACTCAATTCGTGCTCCTGGGTCATTGGAAAACCAGGCCAAAATTCGTCTTTGCTAGATTTTTCAACGCTTCCATGGATTTATTCATATTATTTTTATTAAGAGTTATTTCAGCAAATCCTATTGGATAATCGTTATTTGGGGGTACTTTATTTATTCCGAAACAATGCTACCAATAATTCGCCCGTATTTTTTTGAATAATGTGTTTTCCAAGAGGCGATTTTTGTGGATTTCTGGAGTTTTCCCGAGCGCTCTGGTTTATCGGGAATTTCTCTATGATCAACTGTCAAACCCGCTTATAATTGATATTGGGAGAAAGGTTAAAATATCCTCTTGCCGATGGTATAATTTTTGGCCCAGACCGCTGGGTTTTCAGGAAAATCGGGGAAATTTCCAGTTTTCTGAGGGAAGACAGCTATTCTTTTGAGTTTTTTCGAGCAGTTTTTTCTCTTTACAGTAAAATTCTTCCCGGTCAAGCATCATACCCGATGAAAGGTCACATTCTGAACTTTCCTTTGATATGTGTGTCAAGTATTTTATTTAATGCATTAAAAAGAAATTTGTCTTTAAATTCGTTGTAATGGATGCCTTATTTTATTCTCGCACGCCGCCACGCCACCCATCTATAGTGTGGTCGACGGCGTCTGCTATAGTGCGTGTACCCGTGGATGCTTTCTGCTGCATTGTTTGTCAACAACTGACAATTTTTCATGTAAACACCATCTCTTCCGTGATTTTCCAAGAATAAATTAATAGTATTCTAGTCTAAAAAGTGAAATTCAAGTCATTATTAATTTTATTATTATTATTAAATAATAAGTTTTGAAATTTTTATTGATAAAAACACAGGGATTGCCTGCCAGTGTAAGGCGGGTTGTAATCCACCACGTTCATGTATGAAATCAGGGCTAAAGTGCTCGATTATTTGTGGTTCGTGTCATTCAGGCCCCTATACAAATTATGGAGATGTGGAAAATGAAGCTATGATATGCGAACAAGAATATGTACAGGAAGACATAAGTTTAGGGGAAGGTCAGGAGGCAACAGTTTAGGGAGAGGTAGATGTGGGAGAAACAGAGCTAGAGGACAGTGTTAACGAATTGGAACAAGGCGAAATAGTTATTTGTATACTAAGGCCGCAAAATGCTTTTTCGCGTTCCGAGAGAGAGATTATCGCCGAGGCCGCTCCGGCCGAGGCAAGATAATCTCGAGGTTGCGAAAACATTTCGCGGCCATAGTATACACAATATTTTTCGTGCAACCGTGGAAATTACATAATTTCAATAAACATTATGTCTCTTTAGAAAAGACAGTTAGTTTTTGGTTCGAAATACATTGTTATTGTCATATTTCAGAAATGTCAAATGCTGTAGTGGCGTTCAGTTTGCCGGCAGTCACTATGGGAACGGCCGTAAACATTTTTGTCGGCTGTAACTCTGGGTAACGGCCGCAAAATATCATTCTCTGGGTAACGGCCGCAAAATATCATTTTGCGGCCTCTGTTGCGGCTGCAAAATGCTTGTTTTGCGTCCGGTTGCACGAAAATGATGTTTCCAGCCTGCGATATATAAACGAAGAAGTAGAAAACACGAGTGAGTGGTGATAACTGATAGATAATTGTTCATATCGTTGTTATACATGTTTAATTTTTCATTTATTTCTCAAGAATGAAATGTATTTTCAAAAAATGTGCAGTCATATTTTATTGCAAAAACTTGTGAAAATGTAAAAAGGAGCAATTCATTATCGAGTATCATTGCGGACGCTTGAATCTCCCAAAAATTTCTGGTTCTCGCCAGGCAAACCCGCGGAACTTGGGGTTCCCGCTACATACGGAAAGTTATTTTCGCAATTTTAGCGTCTACTTTCAATCCTTTTCGCACACAATCATTCCTAGGATTGGTCTGTCTAATAAAAGCAGGCCAGTGTCTCAATTTAAAAGAAAGCGATAACTTTTTTGATCCCGAGAGTGGGTAAGAGATCGATCATTTTCATGTTTTTTTTCATGGCCTTAATTATTTCGCGGTTGCGAAAATGCAAGGTGGCGCCATCTGCCATAGATTCCTGGAGACCCTCATCCCAGATTTTGGGCTAGAAGCGTCAGTTTTCAAGTTTGAGAAAACTGCGAGCTTTTCAACCACCATTTTTGCAAAAAATATTGGTGTAACGAAAAGGATCGTGGGAACAACTTTTGTAGGTAATGAAATGCTCTTCATTTTTTGTCTGAACAAAAATTGTCTAGGGATCGTAGTTCGGGAGATATCGGCGGAAAACGGATTTTCGGGATCTCTAGAGCCATTTTCCGACCCTCCCACAAATTTCAGGCACCCGACATTCTGGGGGCTCAATGTACCTACTATTACCTGCAAATTGGTGAAAAAAAATTTTTTGCTGGACCAGATGCCCATGTTGACGGTATTTTTCGCCTTCATTTACTGGACTAACAGGTAAATGGCGGGTTTTGTTCTTCCAACGTCTAGTTAATGTCACCAACTGATACGTTTTTCCAAAGATTTCCGAAGTTGATGAACAAATATTTTTCCACATCCCCAAGATATTAATAGATATCGATTTCGTATTTACATTCGCATTAAGAAAATTTCTCTAACATCACCAATTTGTTGAAAGTAACTCAATTCTGCATGCCGGTATGTGATAGATTAGTTTGAAACCTTAATAGTTGGTACAGCTAATTTAATAACTATAAATGGAAACTTGTAGTCAACCACTTTCCATAATATGAAGCAGGAAACTTAATGACGTTAGCTTGACACCAGCAGTATATTAAAAGACTTGGGAAATTCTTGTCTATCCAAGCTTACTCATACACACACTTCTTATCTTCGTCTAGTACTTGCTAAAACTAAGTTGGGAACATAATTAATTTCAGTCGACTGTGACATCGCATAATATGTTATGATGTATGGTTAAATAATGCGACAAACTTCATCCAGCATATTCTTGTATCAGCCCATCAAATTGATGAACTTTCTAAATCTTCTTCCTTAAACTGCTTACATCGTAGAAAGTATCATTGATGTTACGTTCTCTTAATTCGGGATAATTATGTATAATGAAAACAGCTTTGTAAAGAATATTCCAGTATTTTTTTTTTCAAGTTTGGTCTTGATATTGTGTTACCTATTATTTTTTTAAATAATAAGGCAAGATAAATTGCAACGGCGACTCAATGTGGAGAGCACCTCAGGTGTGAATTCGGAGACCAAACTAATATCAATTCAGGGAGTAGTCTTACCGGTTCGCGGGTAATCCTACTTTATTTAAGTTATTGAAGTTATATTGAAGTTAAGAAACCAAATGAATTTAATAAATTAATAAATCAAGTTAAGAAATGTAATTAAAGTCAATCGAGAAAGGTGAGTGGGCGCCACCCTGAATAATATTAGTCGACTTGTTTTTCACCTCACCACCCTCTATCAACAAACCTGGAAATGTTGGAAGGGAAGGAATATGAACAACGTTGTTAAATTTACAAGTTGTATAATGAATTTAAAAATATTACAGCAGAAAAAAAATGAAAAAATGTTGGTTTTGTTTGTTGAAGCACTTTGTTTTTACTTTGTTTTACTTCCCTTAATTTCTTCGGACACGTCCTAGGTGGCAGGTACGAAGTCTCAGGCACTAATAAGCTTCAGGTACAAACTTACAGGTACAAACTTCCAGGTACAACTTCAGGGACACACTTCCAGGTACAAAGTAAGTTACTGAGTTTCAGGTACCAAGTCGTAGGTAAAAAGTCGCAGGTACTAAGTGCTAAGAAAGATACATTGTATCAGAGATAGTTACAATCTATTTCATGTAAAATTCAGGATATCTGCAGTAATTCGTTTTTACAAGTGTTTAAGAAATTCAGAAATTCATTTAAGAACGTGGTTCATGAAAAAATATCCTGTATTTCACTATAAAAAAAAACAAAAGAAGCAATAAAGAAATGTTATATCATATTATTAAGGAAATCTTATTTATTTCCTCATCAAAGAAAATCAAAGAAATAAAAAAAAACAATATCTTAGTAACATAAAAACTAAATTTTATTTTACTACTTATTTCAATCACAGAAGGCGATAAAGAAGATGTAATGAAAAAATGTAATCCGGAAATATAATATTCTAAGTTGGTATTTAGATTGAATTAATTAGTTAACTAAATATGCATATTTTAAAGACTTCAACTATATATATGTGAACCTTTTATCAACTGTATAAGAAAAATTAGAAAAAGAAAAAGAACAAGATAAAAAAAATATCATTGTATGTGTGTTTCTGGCGCTTATCACTAGGGGGAAAAAATATAAAAGCAAAAATCACAAAAGGAAAAGCATAGACTTGAATGCAACTTACCATTCACATTGAATGCACTTTTATAAAAATAGTTTGAGGTAAATGTCTCGAAAGAAATTAAAAATGAACCTTATTGGTACATGGTCCACAGGAGAAAGAAAGCTTATTCTCACTACTCGCTATTAAATTGTTGAACCATACGATGAGCAATCGACATACGTTACATATTTCTTTCCTCTTTCCTCTTTCCTGTTCACATGCTCCGCTTCGAGAAAGAATTTACATATTAATAGTGTGTTCTAAATTTCTATTTCTCTATAAGAAAGAAGAATTGAAATATTTGACCAATATCAGTGTATACTGATCCTCACCAACGGAGATTATCCGTCGCACATTGAATGTAAAAATTTTCCCTTTTAGCGGTGATCGGTGCTACAGGTTTTCGACGAGAATCACATGTTAATAACGAAAAAGGACTGGCTACTCGCCGTCCGGTAGATATTTAAATATTCCAATGATAGTGGTCAAATATAACGTTACAATTTTCACGAACTCACTGATTCTGAAGCCGGTCCTGTCGCAAACTATGAATGCGACCTTTCTAGAAGGGTTCTTTCGCAGGTAATATTCAGACTGTTCTCGAAAGTACAAGGAAAAAATGGTTTATCGCGAATGTTCTCGAATTATGGAGTGTACGCGAAGGTGGTATAGTCAAGAATGTTCTAGAGCTGCAGGGAACTATATATACGCGGACTTCGAGTGAGTCGGAGAGTTGTTCAGTATACAGTGAATCGGTAAAAAGTTTCAGTATACAGAGAGTGAACATAATGTGAATATAAATAGTGTTGAATATAAATTAGGACAACGATTATACCGAGTGTAGATAAATTAATAGACATTAAGTAGTGTGTATATAAATTAAGTTTTTTATAGTGTGTAAGTGTTTCTTTGATAAATCAATAGTAATTAGCCATAGTGAGTGTATAATTTTATCCCACGGTGAAAACTGTTTAAACAAATAAGAAAAAAAATTACAATATTGTTGTATTCTTTTCTCAGTTGTATTTTTCCAGAATTTTTGTTCCTTTTTCCCCTAGTTTCTTTTGATCCACAATCTCAAACGTCAGTAATGTGGCCTTGGTATACACCGAATGAAGTTTAGTGGAACCTAAGAGAAGTATGGAACTTCGGAAGACTTTTTGTGAGGAAAAAATTCGTTGATAACAATGCTTGATGGTATTCGAGTGCAAAAAAAAACAGTACGAAGCTAAACCTCCAGTATTGGGTGTTTTAGTTTCAGCTTGTTATCTTTACCTTTACAAAGTGTTGTTTTTAGGAGAGGCCAGTTTTGAAATTCTTTGCTAAGCCGGACCTCCATATTCTTTTTGGAGATGCTTTCGATGGAGTTTCTAGGTAATGGTTATTACGTGTACCAAATTTCAAAATAGTCTACAGGGTAACTCGGAAGTTATGAGTTTCGTAAGAAATAGGATGAGTTTATGAAACACCCTGTATATCGGTTATAAAAAGCAGAAGACACATAAAATATAGGTTTTTGGAAGCACCAAAGCGATCCATATCCACAGTTAAAGTTAGGCCCTGTCCCAATCACCAATTGTTATTTTCACTCCATATATCAGATTTAGCGACATTTCATATAAATACATGCGATGGAAAATGGAATATAGGAAGTTAACGTATTCTCCTATCTAAATAGTTCACCAATAAAAATTTTGCATAACTCTACTTCAATAAATTTTGGATATTTAGCTAAATAACAGCTGGATTCAAAACCACTCTGAAAAACTGCGCCTCTTCTCCTTCCAATATTTGATAGTTGAGTGTCTTTTGATGTAAGTGGTATCCATCTTTACATATTGGAACAATAGGCTAACGTTTTATGTTGTTCGAGTTGGGAGATTATCTTCAACTGATGTGTCGAGTTGAGATAATATGTTTAGATTTTTTCACGCCATAACGGCTCCCAGAATGAAAATGGATCCGTGAATAAAATAATATTCTTTTAATTGGAACAAATTGAGAATAAATTTCGAATAGCAACTTAAAGTGCTCAAACTAATGAATTAATAAATGGAGAGAAAATGATCCTGTATCTCTGAGCTGATTCCGTGTAATGTTTGCACAATTTGGACAATTTTTGCCCTCGATTTTATCAAATGTAACGTTATATTTGGCGATTTATTCATATTTGAACACACTACCAATATGTAAATTATTTTTCGAAGCGGAGTATGTGAACAGGAAAGGTATATGCAACGTATGTCGATGGCTCATCGCATGCTTCAATTGAATAGCGAGTAGTAAGAATAAGCTTTCTCTTTCCTGTGAACCATGAAACGATGAGGTCAATAATTTTGATTTCTTGTGATAGGTTTACCTCAAACTTTTTTTTTCTAAAGTGCATTCAATGTAAATGGTAAGTTGCATTTACGTATATGCTTTTCATTTCTGATACTTGCTTTTATATTTTTTCCTCCTAGTGATAAGCGCCAAATACACACATACAGCGATATTGTTCTTTAGTGAAGTTTTTCTAGTTTTCCTTATACAGTTGATAAAAGGTTCACATGTATATAGTTGAAGTCCTTAAAATATGTATATTCAATTCAAAAATTAATTCAATCTAATTACCAACCTAGAATATTATATTTCCGGATTACATTTTACATTACATTTTTTTTTGCCTTCTGTGATTGGATAAGTGATAAAATGAAATTGAGTTTTTATGTTATTTAGATATTGTCTCTTTGATTTCTTTGATGAGGAAATAAATAAGATTTCCTTAATAATATGATATCACATTTCTTTATTGCTTCTTTTGTTTTTTTTTAATAGTGGAATACAGGATATTTTTTTATGAACCACGTTCTTAAATGATTTTCTGTAACCAGTTGTGAACCGAATTATTGCAGAAATCCTGAATTTTACATAAAAAAAATGTAACTATTGCTGATACACTGTATCTTTCCTAGCACTTTGTACGTGACATTCCGAAAATATTGGGAAATTTTGATATAAAAAAATGTTTTATTCGAGTGTAATTTCCATAATGTGAAAAAATTTGTTCTGCGCTTTATGCACACCTTCATACAATTTTTCTTCAGAAACTATAAAAGTCTAAAAAGTACAATATAATATTTTGTTATGAAATATAACAATGCTATTTGGGTGAAAATTGTTTTCATTACCCAGAAAAAAACCTAACATCTTCAATGATATTCAATCACTTTAAAACAACAAATTAAATATTCATAGTGAATCATTTGAAAGTTTTGACAGAAATTTACATTTTTTAAATAAGCCTTTAGATTATCAGCCCCAAATAAGATCTACTTTGAAAATGGTGTAAGGAACACTCACTGTCGATCAATCTCAGAAAGACTGAGATGGTCCTTTTCACCAGGAAAAGAAGTTTATCGGGTTTGAAACCTCCCGAAATCTTTAAATGCAAACTAAACTTTTCGGAAGAGGTGAAATACCTTGGTATTACCCTCGACAGGAAACTAACATGGAACTCTCATCTACACAGCAGAGCAAAAAGAGCATATGTGGCATATGAGCAGTGTCGGAGGACAGTGGGACGCACATGGGGTCTGGCGCCCCGTGTGGTCACCTGGATCTACACTGCAATAATAAGACCCACGTTAACGTACGGAGCAATTGCATGGGGACCGAAGGTTCTACAAGCAACAGCCATCCAAAAATTATATCAAATACAGTGAATGGCTTGTTTGAACATCACAGGAGCCATGAGAACAACACCAACTGCAGCAATGGAACTAATTACTGGTCTGACCCCTCTGGACCTACACGTCAAGGAGGTTGCGTTAATGGCCATGGTACGATTGCGCACGGCTGGTGTAAGCCCCGAAGTAGGAATGGGCCAATTGAGGTTGAGCCTATGGAAGGAAGCGCTCACTGCGCTACCTCTGCTGCAGGCAGCCAACGATGCAATTGAACCCAGGTTTTTGTTTAACAAACCCTACAAAATTCAAATAAAACAGAACACAGAGCCAGATGCTGCAAATGCAATACGCATATATACAGATGGTTCAAAAATGAAAGAAGGCTCAGGCTGTGGAGTTTACTCGAGAGCATTGAGCCTCAAGATTTAGTGGGGAATAGGAAACAATACCAGCGTGGTTCAAACAGAACTGGCTGGTATCTCAATTGCCACAAAATAACTAACCAGAAGAGGAATTTCTGGCAAAACCATAATAATCTGCACTGAAAGTAGACAAGCCCTATTAGCCTTGAACGGACAACGTGTTATATCGAGGCTAGTACTAGAGTGCCACCAAGATTTAGCTGCCGTCTCGGCAGATAACAACATTATCCTGAGGTGGGTTAAAGGGCACGACAGGAGTAAAGGAAATCGCATTGCTGATTCTTTAGCCAGGGAAGCCACTGGACAAAAAATTCTAGGACCCAGTGACACCTACGGCCTAACGACTTCGACAATTGCGAAACTAGCCTAACGTTACACCCATGCTCAATTTCTTAAGAGATTGGATGGAATCAAAGGATGCAGTCTTGCCAGGATCACCCTGGGCGACCCTGGAAAGCTGGCGCCGAAGAAATATTTGGCGATGACCAGGAAAAACCTACGTTTAACAGTAGGATTTCTGACTGGTCACTGTCAACTAAGTAAACACCTCCATACTATGGGGCTAGTGGACACACCTCTATGCAGGATGTGTGAACAGGAAGATGAAACTGTCAGGCATGTCTTATGCGAGTGTCCGGAGTTATCGTCAATAAGAGAGTGTGTGTTCGGTGAGTTTTGGCCTACACCTGCCGATATAAAGGAGATGTCTCCCAGTGACCTGTCCACCTTCCTGAGAAGGACAGGATGGACAATGTCCTAGGAGGACAACTCCTCGGGAGGATGTATAATGGGTCACATGTGGCCTGAGTGCTGTGAGCCTACACACTCACCCTCCCTACTCTACAGATACAGAAGATCTACTTTATACCGAAAAAATAAGTATTTCAGTATAATTGTACATTTATTGTTACGAGTAAAAAAACTTATTTGCTACAAATCACATATTTCTTCACCCGTAAGAAATCACATTAGCCTACAAATTATGTGGTAATTGGAACGAAGAATTCTCACCCCACCCTTCCCTATTATTCAGTAACGGTCACCACCTGTATACGTTTGGCGTCAGTCTGCATGTGAAATTAGATCAGCTTTTGCAATTTTACTGATTATTTTGTTTTTGTGAAGTATGTGGTTAAGGTGCTCTGGACGAAAATAAGTTTAATAAAAGAATGAATGAATTGTTAAACTCATGGTGATTACAAGAATTGTGGGATATCTTTGGAGGTAAGGAAGTGAATGACAATTAAATTCAAGTAGGTAGAAGTAGCAAGCAAGCGAAATGTACCTCAAACACACATTTCTCAATTAAACCTGTCAGATCTACTCCAAGAACTTCAAAATACTACTATGGGAAAATCATCAATGAGCACACTCAAGGATAGACAAGGCTATCTTGTGGATACCATTGTTGGTCATGTTTTAGATAATGTAGGTATGTTTAATTTTAACAATGTATGGTTTCCATTTTATAAATATATGGTATCTATTTTAAAAATGTATAGTTTTCTTTTTAATATATCAAAAGATTCAACAGCAAGTTTTCTATTCCTATCCTGCTTTCCTACTAAATATAAAATAAACAACAGTACCACGAATAATTCGTTTTTTTGGGGATATAAATTTTTTCACTATAAGGCAATATAATGTTTATGAGAATTATAGTTTGTTGGGAAGATACATTTTTACGAAACATATTGTTAACCCAGACAATATACTTTTTTATGGTAAAGAAATATATTTTACCGATACAATACATTTTTATGATAAAGAGATTTCATTCTACCATAAAATAATTTTTTTATAATAAAACAATATAGTAAGCTTGCAAAAATAAGTATTTGTCATAGTAGATATACTTTATATAATTTAAATGCTTTCAAAGATTAACATAACTATTTTGTCATTATACCTCAATAAATGTTGTTTGAGACAAATATGATACATTTTCACAAGAATAAATATAATTTTCGATAGATAACTCATTTTATTTAGGACAATGAATATGTTTTTATTCATCAACAATATTACTTTTCGAACTTGGAACAAATCCTTTCTCAACGACAAATCAAATATTAGTTAGGCCATATGGAGAATCATATTTATTTGACATTACAGGATTTTGATTGTCACAAATAAATCTTTTTCTCGGTGCACTCATTATTTCACTTTGAATTACAAAATTCGTTGATGAAAAAAACGTGAAGCCCCTTAAATAAATAACGTTAAAACTTCCTTATTATATTATACATTTTGGTTATCTCCTCCGTAGAGGTAAGAATAAAATTCAGTCGTCAAAATTTTGTAACTCTTTTTATAGCAGAATTGGGACTCCAATTTGGGAATAAAACCGAAAGGCATTACCATAAAAAATCAGTAGACCTGATCATTGCTCATGAATCGGAACATAAAAAAATAATCAATATACTTTTCACGGAGGTAAACAATCACATTCAGGCAGACCACGAGCGTTGAAAAATCCTTTGGGATTATGGAAAGTCTTTCTTTGGAATAAGTGCTCGTATTCTTGGAGGTGTTGAGCTGATAAATCGCTTTGTTATCTCTAGAGAATTGTCGGTTTCTTGAGAATCCCTGACCGCCCATAGTGCGTA
Source organism: Galerucella calmariensis (assembly GCA_910591675.1). Lineage (NCBI taxonomy): Eukaryota > Metazoa > Arthropoda > Insecta > Coleoptera > Chrysomelidae > Galerucella > Galerucella calmariensis. Next base: position 23,182 of record CAJUYG010000753.1, read on the forward strand.
TTTAACTTCATAGTGAACAAAATTATTTACTTTGCATCATTCTCGCAATAGTCCAGAAACTTATTAAGTTCCTTCTCTCCATAAAATGAATATGAATTCATGTAAAAGTTACAAACTTCATCTCTACTGGTCAACTAAATACTAGGCTTTGACTGAATTGTCGGTAAATGTATGAATTGTGACCTTCAAGTTCACAATCTTTTCAAGTATAAGTTGTCATTGAAATTGTTTATTTAGAAAATTATTATTCATATAATTTAAACAGCATGTATGATATTTATACAGCGTGCGTTCATGAAGTAGCGCATGAATTATTATTTCTCATTTGCTAAATGATGAAAACAATGGAAAAATTCCGTAACAGATTGGCTTTGATTTCATTCTGTCAATAGAAAAAATTATAATATAAAATACACTATCAGTATTCATGTTTACTAATTCTTCTCCAATTCCTTATCATATACAACAATTCAAACAAAACCGGCTTGAAAATTATTTTATTTCTGTCATAACATAGTAATTTTCGTGGTTACCACTCTTATATTTCAATATGAACATAGAGAAACCTATCTAAACTTACTTGATTACATATTGATTGAAACATTTTCCAAATGTAAATTAACGATCGAAAATAGTATATTAAAGTATAAGTGGATATTAAGGTCTTTAAAACACGCATGATTTTTAGAGCACGACGGCGAAGCCGGAGTGCTCCAAATAGAGCAAGTGTTTTAAAGACCAGTTATCCACGAATACTTAACGCTATTTTTTTTATTGGTGCACTTTGAAATTATAAATACTGGTCTATAACTACTACAACTAAAAACAACAAGAAATGGAAATCATAGATGTAAGTATAGATTTATATAATTAGCTTTTGGTTGCATAAACTAGTTTTTATTTTTTTCTCCACTCTTTAAAAACATATGCTTGTTGGTATGGTTGAAATAATACCCTTCTTGGTGTGCGTCATCGATTGTTAATCTCCTTCTATCACATTACGTAGGAAGAAATGGAAGAAAAAAGGCAGGTCTGTGATTAATCATGATCAAAATATCACAATAATGAACCATTTGAATGTTTTACAAACGTTAACCCTAATCTTTGACTTACGAAAATTAGATTGGTTCATGTTCACATTACGCGCCAGCGCAACCTATCAATCGGAAGCTCAAAATACCATGAAGGCGTTACTTTCGTAGCAGCAATGTGTCTTACGTCTTTTCCTACTGTCACACTGACAGTTCTTGTCAGGTGTGTACTTTGTTGCTTACAGTCAATTATTATTTATTTGAAGTGAATATTAATCTTATTATTATATTTATCTAAATAATATAAAAATATGCCTAGTGTGACGTACTTTCTCACCTTACTCAGGTTCTTACCAACTAGACATGTCACTTTGGACACCCTCGACCCTTTTAAATAGATGCTCGGGCGCCAGATTTTTTCACGTGGTTTGCTCCACGGCCCCTTGACCCTTAGCGTCAAGAGTTCCAGATAGCCTCAGATGGAGGTTACGGAAAATTCCAGGGTTCGAACTATAAATTACGGTAGAGACTAATGCTACGTACACACGGGACACTAAAATGTCGACACTTGTATCTAGACTAGATCTATAGATTGAGTGTCTTCGTATGTACACCACCTAGAGCAATGTCGCTGGATCATACACTTGATGTCGCTACATCGCTCTAGACATATGATACACTACAGTCTGAGCACGATATTTCCTAAGTGTCGAGACAAGGTGTCGATCTACCAACGAGTTGAAACTAGTTGCTAGAGCGCGTTGCACTTGTAGTAGTATTTTTATTACCAATAATATTTTAATGATAGAGATTATCATTAAAATGAGTAGTGATAATAATATCCAGTCGCCTTTGGGGACTAGAGAAAATACGAAAAAACTGATTGAATTATTAAAAGCAAGTCCCGAGTTGTGGGATACCTCATCCACTATCTATAAAGATAGAACAAAAAAAATGCTGCTATTGCAAAAATTGCAGAATACTTTGGTGCTCCTTGTTCCGAGGTTACCAGAAAACCGACGCCTTACTCTCGTCATCGTGAAGTGTATAGACACAGTTGCACAGTGGTGTCTACACAATTCTCAAATGTTGTGTGTGAACACATGCTAGAGAAGTCTAGCAACTTCAATCTAGTAAACTGCTCTAGACCAGCTCTAGACATTACTCTACACAAAAATTTACACCGACGTGTGAACAAGCAGTAGAGCGCTCTAGACACAAGTGTCGACATTTTAGTGTCTCGTTTGTACGTAGCATAAGTAGTGGTATACTTATTTTTGTAGCATAAACAAATTACCATTACCTGAGCAACCAATATGACCACTACCGTTGTTACGCTCCAATAAAATAAAATTACTATGAACTGTAGTAACGAAATACTAGTAAATTATCAATTAATCTACAGTAATTCAATGTAGGTTTCTATTATATTACAAAAGTAGAATCGGGTCAACAACAACAACGAGAGAAAAAAAAACACTTAGCCGTACCTACTAATACAGTTAGCAAGATGACGGGCACCCAAACAAAAAATTTATATACACCAGGCAAGATATAAAAACGGTTCTCGTATAATGTAAATCAGAGAGAAAAGAAAATTAAACAATATATTTTATACGGACTCAGTGGTTTTACAAAGTTTGCTATTGTATTCAGTATTACTAAATATTTAACGGTGCTAAGCAGTGGTTTGACAAATTTTGAAAATAATTTCGACAAAACAAATATAGAGATAAGAATGTCAACAACACCCGATGCAGTGGGCAGTTTGCTGAGATTCTGATTAGAATAAATTTAATTTCATAACGAGGCTTTCGAATCGTGCAGATATTAAATATTATTCCTAAAAACCGGGAGACTATCAACAAATTTGAACGGAGGAGAGACAAAGAAAAGAATCTCGGTAAGACCCTAGGCAGTCGACGACTCACTGAGATTCCTATTACCAAAATAAATTTAAATAACCGAACGAAACTTCGGGTTAGCTTCGGGTGGCACATTGGCTTCTCCGAAGACTGTTTGTCTCCTTGAGTCCAATGCCTCACAGTCAGATAAGATATGGGTTACGGTCTCGGTCTCCATGCCACAAAGTCTGCAGCTGAGGTCCCCATTATATAACCCTATTTTATGCAGGTGATCTTTTACCGGAGTATGACCCGGTAAATAACCTGTAATAATTCTTATATTCTGATATTCAGTAGTTCTTCGGCCCGTTCTACACATGTGTCACCTATGAAGGTTTTACTGTGTACCTGCTTTGGAGTGTTCCTCCACTTAAGTTTATGTTGGCTTTGTACCCATTTTTGTATTTGCCCTCGGACTACCTTCTTTGTGGTCCCAAGAGCTGGTTCTGGTCCAACATATGCTGTTGCTGAACCTCTTCTCGCAGGTTCATCAGCTTGTTCAGTTCCAGAGATGCCGTTATGTCCCGGCACCCACACTAATCTTACTTTAATGTGGTCTGCTAGTTCATTTAGTTCTTTCTGGCGTCATTCTTCCACCAGTCTTGATGTTACCTTGCGGCTGTTTGCCTGGCTTCCAGTTAGTATATTAATCTTATGAGTGTCAGTCCTATATTTGTTAACTCTGACACATTCTAGGATAGCATAAATCTCTGCCTGAAATACAGAGGTATGTTCTCCTAGTGAAAAGGAACATCTTGTGTTTCTCATTTCACTATACACACCTGCTCCTGTCCCTTCCCCAGTCTTTGACCCGTCTATGTACCAGGTCTCTCCTCGGGGAAGCTTCAGTCTGCTTGGGTTTTGCCAGTCCTTTCTGTGAGGTATTTCTACCTTATATTTGGGACTGGGGAAAAGTTTAGTGGCCATATAGTCTGTTTTCATATCTAAAATGGCTCCACTTATGATGTCCTTAATGGATATGTGTCCTGATCTAACTATTTTGTTGCTCAGGTTATTTTGCTGCCTAAATAGCAATAATAAATCTTCGCTTCCCCCATCATCACGAGGTGTAATGGAGAAAGGCCAAATAAGGCTTCCAGTGCTGCCGTTGGCGTGCTTCTCATGCACTCTCCAATACTGAGACAAGCAAGTCTTCGCACCTTGCCTAGTCTATCATTGAGTTTTTTTTGTCGTCTTTGTCCACCAGACCAAGGACGCATATGTTATTATGGGTTTAACCACTACACTGTATATCCAGTGTATCATTCGCGGACACAACCCCCATGTTGTCCCACAAGTTCATCTTGCCATCATTAATGTGGTTTCCGATCTTGTTGCAACTTTTTCCATTTGTTCGGTCCATGTTAATCTCGAGACAATAATCAGATATTTAACATCCTTAACGAAGACCTTCAAGGAATAGTGGTCCCAACTTCATCAGGTCTGTTCTTTTGGTATAGGGTACTATGTTTGATTTGGTGGGACTTATAGTTAAACCCAACTCTTTCGTCCATTTTGCTACTATGTTCAGAGACTGTTGCATGCGCTCTCTGACCGTTGTATTAAATCTGCCTTGTGATATGATGACCAGAGCGTCCGCATATCCTAAGATAGTATGGTGTTCCTTTTTGAGTCTCCTTATCAGTCCGTCCATTACAAGGTCCCATATTAGAGGAGACAGGACTCCTCAGGACTCCTCGAGGACACCCTCTTGAAACCTGGGCTCATAATGTTTCACCCATCAAGGTTGAAAAGATCGTTCGGTCTCTCAACTATTTGTATTACTCTGTATAATTACTTTATATTTGATTTGATCATGTTTGTGCTTATTGGTTCTCGAATGGAACTTGACAAGACGTTATTCTTCCACTATTATACAGATCGCAAAAAGTATATTCGAGTCAGACGACTCACACATGTACGACAAGAAAATATGAGCAAAACTACTTGAAAGAGAGAGAAAAGAATAATTGTTCGCAATCAGCGTTGCGCGTGTTTTCAGTTTCAGCTACCAATCTGATATGTAAGCAGCGTTGCCAGTTTGAAATGCTTGGTACCTCCCAAGGAATAGTTATCTTATTTTGCATTCAACTTTTAATAAGGTATAACGCCGTATTCATTGGCAGAAATTCTAGATTGATAATATTATTGACTTTTGACAAAAAAGTAAGATCAACACAGATAAGAATGAAATAATATAGTCCAAGAAAATAAATAGACAAATTACAATCTGGAGTGAATCAAATCTATACACTGCTTTCGATTTAACAATTATTGGTATTTCACATTATTGCCGACAAAAATTGGGAATAACTTTTACAGATAAATATTTTTGGCAACAGCTGACTGCGCACAATTATTCTTCTCTCTATTTCAAGTGTTTTTCTTATATTTTCTTCCTCGCACTTGTGTGAATGGCATTGCTCGAATAGACTATTCGCATTCTTTATGTGTTCCTTTGTACCTGTCAATATTTTAATAAGTTTTTGATAAACGAGATATCTGCTAATTATCCAATATTCACTTTATGCGATAGATACCCACTAAATTATGGTAAAATTTATAACAAATGAACTCTTGCTCTTCAACAGAATACGTTTCCTTCTCAAAATTTTAAACAATCCGTTATTGATTATTCGACTTAACAGTTTTTTTTAATGGAAGCCAGCTCTGCATTTTTAACACGTCAAACATTAACGGCTTAGAATTCCGAGTTGTTTAGTTTCTGCAGAATTCGTTTGCTCCCTATAAATTGATTATAAGGATGGAACAAGTTACTTTCTCGGAGCTGACAAAACTTGAGTAGTGAAGATGTTCCAGGCCGCGTTTCAACGTCCCAGCTGCCTTGTGTTTGAAGTATTCTCCATTTCAAAATTCCATTAATCATTCACGAATCAAAAGAACAAGATGACGAATGTCTATTTACAAAAATACGTTCAAGTCATCAGGGAAGATGGAATATGAAATTTTTTCTTTCCTTTTTGCATAAATATACTACCGTTTGTGTTATAGTCCATACCGAGAAAAAGATTTATTTGTGACAATCAATATCTTATTATGTCGAATAAATATGATTTTCCAAATGGCCTTGTTTCAAGATCGGAAAGTAATATTGTTGATAAATAAAAACATATTCATTGTCTTCAATAATAGTACATTGTTTACCGGGTAGGAAAAGCTTAACATTCC
>CAJUYG010000753.1:29705-56352 GCA_910591675.1 Galerucella calmariensis
TTGACAGGAATGTCAAAATTTCCTAGCGATTTGCGGAAAAATAAGTTATCTATCGAAAATTACATTTTTTATTCTCGTGAAAAATGTATTATATTTGTCTCAAACAACATTTATTGAGGTATAATGACAAAATAGTTATGTTAATCTTTGAAAGCATTTAAATTGAATAAAGTGGTTCTCCAATAACGGATACTTAATTTTTCAAGCTTAATATATTGTTTCATTATAAAAAATTACTTTATAACAGAATGACATTTCATCATAAAAAAATGTATTGTATCGGTAAAATAAATTTCTTTACCATAAAAAGGTATATTGTCTGGAGTAACGATATGTTCTTCATTCGTGAAAATGTATCTTCCCAGCAAATTATATTTTTTTGTTGGAAACGAATGTTCCTTCTTTAAGAAAACTATTAATTTTTACTAAAATTCAACATACTAATCATAACCGAACCATAATTTATTTATTTATTTATATTATATTGCCTTATAGTGAAAAAATATATTTCCTCAAGAAACCGAATCATTCATGGTATTGTTTTTTGTTTATGAAAGTTACCTACTTGCACTTTTCAATACACTGAGCTTTTAAAATGTTTCTAAATATTTAGAAATATTTTAAAAATTCACGGTGTATCAAGCAATATGGGTAACTTTCACACGGTTTTCTGAATAATTAGGTTACTTAGGAAAATATATGTTTAGCAAATATTTTTTGTCTAAGCCGTTTCCAGACTATGTCGAACAACAAAGTTGACTTTCGTGCTGTATGTGTGGACTAGACGATTGAATTGGTCGATGGTTAGTCTGGACACGGATTAAAATTACAGTATTTTCATGACAAACATGTTTATATCCAATAAAAATTTGGTCTCTATTGATGCATAAAACTGTTTAGTAGGAAAGCAGGATAGGAATAAAAAATCTTGCTGCTGATTATTTTGATCTATTAAAAAAAAAACTATACATTTTTAAAATAAAACCATGCATTCATAAAATAGAAACCATACATTGTTAAAATTGAACATACCTACATGATCTGAAACATAACCAACAATGGTATCCATACAAGATAGCCTTGTCTATCCTTGATTGTGCACTCCAATGCTTTCCCCATAGTAGTTTTTTGGAGTTCTTGGAGTAGATCTGACAGGTTTAGTTGAGAAATGTGTATGTTTGAGGTACATTTCGCTTGCTTGTTACTTCTGCCTACTTGAATATAATTGTCATTTATTTCCTTACCTTCAAAGATATCTCACAATTCTTGTAATCGCCATGAGTTTAACAATTCATTTATTCTATTATTAAACTTATTTTTGTCCAGAGCACTTCAACCTCATACTCCACAAAAACAAAATAACTAGTTAAACTGCAAAAACTGATCTAATTTGACAAGCAGACTGACGCCAAACGTATACAGGTGGTGACCGTTACTGAATAATAGGGAAGGGTGGAGTGAGAATTCTTTGTTTCAATTGCCACATAATTTGTATGCTAATGTGATTTCCTTCGAGTGAAGAAATATGTGATTTGTAGCGAATAAGTTTTTTCCTCGTAACAATAAATGTACAATTATACTGAAATACTTATTTATTCGGTATAAAGTAGATCTTATTTGAGGCTAATAATCTATGGGCTTATTTAAAAAATGTAAATTTCTGTCAAAACTTTCAAATGATTTACTATGAATATTTAATTTGTTGTTTTAAAGTGATGGAATATTATTGATGATGTTAGGTTTTTTCTGGGTAATGAAAACAATTTTTCCCCAAATAACATTGTTATATGTTATAACAAAATATTTTATTGTGCTTCGTAGACTTTCATAGTTTCCGAAGAACAATTGTATGAAGGTGTGCATAAAGGAGAACAATTTTTTTTTACATTATGGAAATTACACTCGAATAAATCATTTTTTTATATCAAAATTTCCCAATATTTTCACGTTAATATGGCTCTTTAATAATAAATAAGCAATGTTGGTTTTAAACGAAGGAGAGTCAAACAAATCAGTTTATTTGTCTACAATTGGATCTTTCCCTAAAAGCTTGTGTATGTGCCGATAATGTATACATTTTTGGAAAGGGGAAGGTAGGGACTCTCGGATGGTATCAAAAAATATAGGGTGTTGTATTCAAAATAAACCGATAAGTTCGTTTCAAAAATGGTCATTTGTTTTTCGGCGCTTTCGGGAAAAAATATACATTCGGCAACTATGTCAATAAAAATTTGAAGAAATTATAAGAAGTTCAGCGAAAACTGCACGTCGATATCTTTTTCCATTCTCGAATAATAAGCCGTCAAAATGTGTTATTTTATAGTGGGACACCCTGTATTTCCTTCCGGAAAAAATTCCATGTTCGGTAGCTTCCTAGACCCTACTTCGTTCGATCATTCAGCACTTTTTGGCTGGTTAACAAAAGAAGATATGCATCAAAGCTGTCTCTAGGGCAACAAACCTTGATGCATGATTTAAAGCAATTTAACATGCACTGTTGAAAATCAAATGTCCATTTTATTCCCAAGATATTCGTTTTATAGTTTTTTCCAGCCCCATATTAGTCGTATCATGATCCACGGTAAAATACTTTTCTTTACCGATTGAGGCACACAACACCTGTATGCGAAATAAAACATCCTCCGCTCTAAAACCAAATCGGCTATCCCTTTATCCTGTCATCAATCTATTTCCACAGTCTAAAGCATAAAATATGTAAAAAAAAACATTGAAGAATAACATATCAGATTTATCAGACGCTGTCGGTTGTCTGCTTGACAACTTTACTATTATTGAGTGTTACGATACGAAACAATCTGGCGTGAATATTCTGATATTGTTTCATCAGAAGTTTCATCATATAGAATCGTGAGGTTTCTACTTGGTGGAAAAATTCAATAGGGTACAAGCATAAATTTTGCTATTGGTGGATATTGACGCTGTTTCAGGTATCCTAACACCTTACTATTATCAAAAATATATAAACTTTACTTTTAAAACGACTTTAAAAATCATAAGATTTGAAAGTCCGCCAAAACCCGCCTTACGTCATTAAGATGGCTGCCCCATATGGTGTGACGTCATTTGTTTACGTTCCTATTCGTGTATCACGCTCTGAGTTCTTGTGAACTAATTTGTTTCTGGAAAACTTAAAAATTGATAAAGCAGAAAAAAAAAACTTTGTATTCCAAGTATTGCATTTTTCCAGTGTGTAAATCAACGTCTACTAAAACTCCAGACAAAATATTTGTTACTTTACCTGGTGGCGCAATCAAAAATACACTTAAGAGAAGAGAATTACTTTTGTTTGTAAAGACCATTTTAATGTAAGTACCTACTTCTATGCTGGTAATTTTTATTCTTAAATAATTTGAGGTTATGTACCTATATGTCTAGGAATCAACCAAAAAAAACATCATTTTCTTACGACTACACATCGAAATATGGTTGGTACATATTATATAAATGAAACATAGTTTAAATCGTACTTACGATATTGCTTCAACTCCTCTTATTTCCTCTGCATTAAAGCAGCTGTTTGACTTCATAAATTCAAGCAGCATAAATGAGTCTACTTTGGGCAAGTTATCAGTTTGTGCCTTTACAAAACCTTCGCTATTCATACCTTCACTCACAAAATATGAAAGAATCGTCTCTGAACACTGAACTAATAAATAAAATATATTCTTCCAAAAATTTCAAATTTTCCTTGGAAATATCGAATATTTATGTCCACTTTCCACTTTACGTTGACTTTTAGGAATAAAAAAAGCACACACAAACACGTTATGGTCTCAAACAAACATATAAATGATATTTTTACGTCGATGAAGCAATTAATAGTTGATTAAAATGCAATATAAACACACAACTACACATAACCTAATGCAATACCGGCCATATTGACATGACATGACACAAGAGATATGATATCAGACGTATCATCGGTAGCGTTCGGAAATCCTCGGGTTGTGGTCGGAAAGTGCATTGAAATTTGAATTTTATTTCGAAATTTGGGAGTAATTTCCAATGGAAACTGGTATATTTCCTATTATTAGTAATTTTTGATATCATATTTACTATTATAAATTAATATCCAAGCAAAATGAAATATGCGTGTACAATATTGAATGGATCTGTGATTAATCCTTATCAAAATATCACAATAATGAACCTTTTTAATGTATTACAAACGTCAACCCTAATCTTGGACTTACAAAAATTTGATTGTTTGATGTTTTTATTACGCGAAAGCTCAACCTATCAATCGAGAGTTTAAAATACTACGAAGACGTTACTTTCGTAGCGGCAATGTGTCTTACGTCTTTTTCTACTGTCACACTGAAAGTTCTCGATAGGTCTGTACTTTGTTGTTCACGGTCAATTATCATTTATAAAAAGTGAATATTAATCTTATTGTTATATTATTTATTCAGATAATACAAAAATATGCATGGATACACGAAAAAACATCAGCATTTTGAAAGTTCCCAAGTAATTTCAGTTAAAAAAAATCTGGTGATTTTTAGTTTCATAGCCTTTTCGAATTTGGCTGATTTCGATCCCAATGATTTTATTTATCAAATTTGAGGTTATTTATATGTCAAAATAGCAAATGAAATAAACGACATGCCGAAAACCCGGATATACGTCACAATCGATGACGCACACCAAGGAGGGTATTATTCCAACCATGCCTATAGGGATGAACATATTCTAAAGAACCCAAACCATCTACTAATTACATGATGGTTGAAGAATGTACTTCCTAATTTCGTTCCTAATCTAATAATGATGACATTTTAATGTTAATGGGTTATTAACACAACTTTCTCTCAAATAACCTATTAATATCCAGAAAAACTAACTAAGTACAATGAGTAAATAATTACCTTCGACAAAATAAATTTGAATAAATGTGTGAAATGCGTTTATTTGTTGGTCAAACCCCAAGAAAATGAACAATATTTGATAATGTTAGTTAAACAGGAATTAATAAAATCAATATAAAAATCAACGATACAAAAAAAAATTATTCAGAGTCAGAATCACTGAGTTCCGTTTCACTTTCCGACTCAGAATCTTCACCCAAATTGATAATAAAATTGTCTGTAACTTCGTCTATCCAAGGTTCTCCTTCCATGAACTTCTCTTCCCACTTTATCGCATGATCACAACGTTTTTTCCATTCATCAGCACCAAATTCGTCGAAAAAGTTATCACATAACTGTTGAACGTCTGTTATATTGAATGATACATTTTTGAATGCCACATACTGTTTAAGAGATGCCCATACCAACTCAATCGGATTTTAATCTGGGTGGTATGGCGGCAATCGTAAAATATTATGGCCATGTTGTGTCAACAGTTCATCTATCTCATATGTGATGAATGTTGGCTTATGACGTTTAATAATTTCATATAAATCGACCCTGAGCATGTTAATGTCGAAGTAAATATTTTTTGATCTCAACCAGTCTATCATAACTTGTTTCCTGCTGTTCGAATTAGGTGCTTTATTTTTTCGAACGTAATGATAAGGAGCATTGTCAATTACTAGCACCGACTTTGGAGGCAAGTTAGGAATTAATGTTTCAATCAACCATTTTTTGTAGTTCTCATAATTCATCTCGAGATGGTAATCTCCTGTAGTGGTATTAGACTTAAAAATCAATCCAGCCTTCCCAATGAAGCCTGTTTCATTCCCAGCGTGAACAATAATCAATCTTTTTCCTTTTGATATGGGTCTTGTTAGTCCTTCATTGGAATTATCGTTCCAACAAGTACCCAAGGTATGAGTACTGTGAATGTGAGGCACCCAGAACCAGAACAGCCTAAACCACAAATCAACGAAAAATGAGTTAAACACAGATTTAACTACTAAAAGCATTAATTTATCAGGTCCAAATTGACCTAACCCACTTTTCGCTTTTAGCCAATAGATGGCACCACAAGTATGTTCTAGCATTCTAAAAAGCTATACTAAATCTAGGACCAGTACGGCCTAACCAACAATTTTGTGGGTTAGGCCATTCTGGTATACTAGGTGCACGTGTTTATTGATATAATTATTATAGTAACATTTGTTTGTTTGTACATAAAGAACAGAAAGAAAAAATGGATTTTAGCGATTTAGATGGTATGTATAGCTGATATTTATAATTTTTCAAAATATTTTAAAAGTAGATCTTCCATATGCGATTTTTTAGTGATTTTAGGGCTATGTTTTCACCTACACTTTTTTTCTAGTAAGTGAAGAAGAACCGTTTGAGAGTTCAGGATCAGAGTATGTTCCTTCTAATGATGGAAGTGAATTTCATCGTTTGTCTGATTACGAAACAGAGAACGCTGAGCCCGTGTCTACTGCTAATGTCGCGAAACAACTTGAAAACAAGGAGAATCTGAATGAAGAAACTAAGGAAATCAAAAGAGGAAAAAAGAGAACTCGAGTAGTAGATCAGTGGAAGAAAAATATTAGAAAAAGATCCAAATGTAAAGGAGAAAGCTACCAGTCAACTACAGGGAAAGTCATTCCTGCTAAAATATTGTCGCGAAGTACACAACTACAACTTCTGTATCCTGTATCCCTGTATCCCAACGGTCATGCTATTTCCGAACCAAAGAAAAAAGATTTGCTGGAGCACCTACCAATGATTCCTCCACTATACCACGATTTTTATAAAAATTTGAGAACTTCCATCATTGCAGATGACATTTTGGATATTTCTGACAACGTGCAGGAGGATGCCATTATGAAATAATTTATTTTTATTAAGAATATAATTTTTATTTTTTTATGTGCAGTACAAACACGAGTTTGTTTCTAATAATTTTAAGTCAATATCAGTTTATATGCTTTTTGTAGAAGAAATATTCTTTATTTTTTTGTAATTTAACGATTAAAACTTGATTTTTTGTGTGTATCTATCATTTCTTCTGTAAATCTAGAACGAAAAGTTTACTTTGGGTTAGTCGAAATATTTTTTTTGTTCAATGCCAAAGTGGCCTAACCCACAATTATTTCTTAGTTTCTTAGTATTACTGGCCTATTTTGATTGATCCATGATACAATAAGTATACTCCTAACCATTATATAAAGAAAACAGTATAACAATCGTTTTGGCTGATTTGTAGACTATCAACAAAAATGCATTTTTTTCTTTTCGTATTTTCTCCATAACAGCTTTTACGGGGTTGGGCCGTTCTGGTTCTGGGTGCCTCGTATGTTCCATCCATATATACAATCGGACTTTTTTCATTTCTATAACTTTTAATGGCACGTGAATAAGACACTCTTATTTGACGAATATCGTGCTTTTCCATTTAAATTTTTCTGTTGGTTTTTGTTTTTCCCCGACGAAAGCCCATTGATTTCACTAATTTCCGGAAAGAATCTGTCCCTCCTCTTTATCCTGTTTCTTTAAATTTTTTCAAAATATTCGGCATTGTAGGCACAATTTTGTCAAGTGTAAAATTATTTACAATTATTCTACGTAGTACACCTTATCTGCATCGTCTAAGTCGGTCATAGGATTCTTCCTCTTTTTAGTTTTTTTTTTTGGAGATGTAAAGGATGCTTTGGGACCAGCAATTCTTCGAATACTTGATTCAGACACACCCGTTGCAGCAATAACTCGTTCATACAACTTATCGAGAGACATTATTAGCACTCCCGTATTTTCTTCCTCCATATATTTAAATACATTAGTGACCACTTCACGAGTTTGACTGTTCAAACTGTGTTTATTTGGTTTACTTTTAAACTCCACCACTCACTTAACTAACTCAATCCGGCACTGTACAAATATGTTTATCGTTCAAAACAACATTAAAGAATGATTTCTGAGGTCTAGCACGATCGAATTTCGTGCGCATTTCGTGGGCGATGCTTCTGACCGTTCACGTCTCGATCTGTCCACTGTACTTTGTTGTAGATTGACATAGTGGAATTTTTCCCATGTATCCAATTCAATTCACTAAACTGAAGTGTTTCCAATTAGTGGTTAGAAATTATCTTTAATATCTTCGATTCTCAGTGGTTTTTTAATGAATTGAATGTTCCATGCATTTTTTTTAATTGCTCACCAATTGCTCAAACATTGTTCGGTGGAAACCAGTTTGAAATATCGACGCACTCTGTATTATTAGTTGTATCATTAGCTTCAGTAATTTGTATAATTAGTTTGGGTTATTCCCAGAATTTTTTTAGATTAGACTGAGAAGACAAAAACGTCTGCCTCCTGTCTCTGAATGCTTTTTTCACGGATAGGTGGCTCCCTAATGGAGTGATAGATTACACGGGGGTGATTTTTCTTACAAATGTCCAACTTTTGGAAAGAATCGTTAATTGTTAGTTGTTCTCCTGACAAATTGGACCTATCCCACACAGGTGCAGTTAGAAGCACGAATTACATTTGCGTTGAGTTTATATAAAAAAAAAACTATTGAGAAATCATTCAATGAACTCGAAGGGTATTTTTCCATATTCAGTTATAAGCTTTTCATAACACAACGGCCTAAGATTTGGGAAAAAAAGGATAAAATGCAATGGTATTATTATACAGAGCTCTGCAAAAGTCCGGGACCAGACAAATATCGAAGAAAATATACATTTTTTGGAAAATCTCATACCACAAATTTTACTCCAACTTGAACTATAATTTGAAAATATTCTGAAATATACAGGGTGTTCCAATAAAGTGTGGCGTATCAAAGTTATATTTTTTTCTCATGGAACACCCTATATCTCATTGCATTATCTGATTGCCCTTAAAAAATATGATACTCCTTCATAATGGTTCCCTATACCTAAATACCGAGGATTACGAGTTATGCTGACTTTTTTTCAAAAAAATAAATAACTCATTGATATAACAAATTCTAGCAAACTTTCTTTTACTTCTAAATAGTTGGACAATCGTTGAATGTAATCCACGATTGAGTACTGAATATCTCTTTACAGGGTGTTCAGAGTTTTCAGTTTCATTATCAGATCATTTAATGTGTAGTATCAGGCTTATTTTCAATGGAACACCCTGTATTTTAATAATTCATCACATTCAAAAAAATGTCGTCTCTCGAATGTATGAGGGTGTCCCATACATAAGTATTATACTTTTCGTGCAGTTCAAAATTTTCTTGAATTTTATGCAAAATCGATTTTAAAACATCTTCAATTCTCTCTGAATTTCAAACTAATAATCTTGGCATAGTTGTTGTAAGGAACTAAATAGATCATGTTCCAAGCCTTCAGAAAATATAGGGTTTTGCTTCCCTATACCGAGTGGTTAAAAAGATATAGCCACTCTCACAGAAAAATCACTATCCACTTTATGAAATAACAATTACTTTTAGCTCCGTTTTTATCCATGTTGTATTTCAATGTTCTAAATAATAATAATTCAACTAATCTTCAATATTACACTCGTATTGTGTGAAACTTTTTTGTTTTTTATTATTTCATAAAATGTCTCTAAGTGGATAGTGATTTTTCTGAGTAGCTATATTTTTTTAACCACTCGGTAAAGGATAGCAAAACACTATATTTTCTGAAGGCTTGAAGCATAATCTATTGAGTTTTTCACAACAACTATGCCAAGATCATGAGTTTGAAATTTAGAGAGAATTGCAGAAGTTTAAGAGCTCGAGTGTTTTTTGGCAAGATAAATTAACGACAGAATATTGAAATTATAAGTAACCAAATTTGCGACTCATTGTCATTGTGTAAAAGTGACGTCCGCTTACTAGATATTGAGGAAGAGGAGTTTTTATCGCGATGAAAATGGATGCACCTTTTTTATCGATGTCAAAGTGACAATAACATTTCCAGGTATATGACATTTTAACATTGGAGTTAATTTATCGCTGTAAAAGTTAAAGCTAACTTTTGCCGCTGTCGAAGTGACAATTGCACTGTGGCATATATGCGATTTTTTATACATGAATTGAATTGTCATTCAAAAGTTTTATATTGGCCTATGAGTGCTACAATTTTTCCAGCTCTGGGTCAGGTATAGAGTGGAATGGCACTTGTGAACCAGTCTATGGGGCTGATTCCAGACTGTATTCAAAATATTGCTCGATTATATGGTATATTTGGTTGGAATTAATCATTTCAATATATTTCTTGAGCACATCTAGCTGTGAGCGTAATTTTTATTATGAAATGATTTAATCATTCTGCTCGCTTCAGTATTTTTAATTGCTCTCATATTGTACAGTAGCCGAGAGGCGTTTTTACTGAAGCTGTTGCAAAGTGGTACGGAAATGTTAGTTTCATTACAATGAATGTTCAACCATTAAAACGTCTACGCCATTCTTCTTCTGTCATTAAAAAACTTATTATAATTTCTCCTTCATTAAAATTCATGTGTTAAATTAGTCCGGTACTCGAACTTAATAGTTTTTGAAGATTGTTTATACAGTGTGGAAACCACTAATGGAATAAAATTCTGTATGTCATTATTTTAGAAAATTTCAAAAAATGCCGAGACATATCAACTTTTGAATTGAGTTGTGAGTTATTTGAACATGAATGTAAATGTACAGGGTGATTCACGCAAGTATGCCTTAGTCGGTGCTGTTTTTTTTAATGAAACACCCTGTATATTTGCATATTTTTGTAATCCTCTCAATGAACCGATTTCAACAAACTGAATAATGTATGGTCAATTATGCAGGGTGGAATTTTTATTTTTACAGTTATTAAACACATACATAAAATAACTGATGTATTTGATTTTAATACATTAAAATTAATGCTTAAAATGTTCTCCACCTAGTTGTTTGGAACAGCATAGTCTCCTATAGAACTTCTCCTTTACTTTGCTCAAAGTTTGAGGTGAAATATTCCGTATTTCTGTAGTTATCCTGTCTTTGAGGTCTACAATGCTAGTTGGTTGTGTTGCATATACTTTGTTCTTGAGATAACCCCACAGAAAAAAATCTAACAGCGTAAGGTCTGGCGATCTAGCTGGCCAGTCGATAGTACCTCTTCGTTCAATCCATTTATTGGGAAAGATTCCATGATGGGGTGTTGTCCCGTATTGCTGGAGCCAAACATTTTCATTCGGTAAGCTAGGATCTATTGCGTTGGGATATAAGTTTGCCAACGCAGGAATAACTTCATTCCTAAGCATATTTGAATATTTTTCAGCTGTCAAATTTCCATCTATAAATATAGGACCAATGATATGGTCGCCTATGATACCGATCCAAACGTTCACCTTTTGATGGTACTGAGTATGTGTCTCACGCATCCAATTAGGATTCTCTGCTGACCAATATCTACAGTTCTGTCGGTTTACCTCTCCATTCGATGTGAATGTTGATTCGTCAGAAACAAGAATGGTACCAAGAGTTATCTCATTTCTGTTCAGCTCATTCATCAATCTTTCGCAGAAATCCATTCTACGATTTGGATCGTCTTCTGTTCACTCCTGCACTAAAGTTAATTTGTAGGGATGAAGTTTTTCTTTATGAAGACATCTTAGAACAGTTGTATGACTAACATTATTTTGACGGGCAATTTGACGTGTACTTGAATTTGGATTATCTTCGACACTCAACAAAATATCCACTTTCACATCATTTTCAACGAAGTGTGGTTTTCTTTTCAATGGTTTGACATTTCCAAGTTCTTTGAATTGTGCATGAATCTTGGACACAGTACTCTGTGAAATATCAGGCAATTCGGGATACCTGTGATTAAATGAGTTTGCCACTTCAACTTGACCTCTCAGTTGAATATTTTATTGTTATGTCGACAAGGAAAGAGTGTTTGACAAAAATTTCACTTTTTCAGTATAAACTGTCAACACATCAACAACTGACAGAATAGAAAACAATCCATATTATTTACCGATTTAAAATAATCCACATTATTTACCGATTTTGTCTTATTATTGGCGTTTTTAGGCAATTTTCAGGTATTTATGATAAAATTAATGGGCGTAGCAGGTTTTGTTTAATATACAAATATATCTAATGATAACTTAGTTTGGATTTTTGATAAATCCATATTTAGCTAATTTAAGAAAGTACCAATATTTCAAGTGTAATAAATTATTAATTTTAAAATCTCACCCTGTATAATTCATAATTGACCAAACATTATTTAGTATGTTGGAATCGGTTCATCAAGAGGATTTCAAAAATATGCAAACATACAGGGTGTTTCATTAGAAAAAAACAACACCGACTATGGCATCTTTGCGTGAATCATCCTGTACATTTAAATTTATGTTTACATAACGCACAACTCGATTCAAAAGTTGACGTGTTTCAGCATTTTTTATAATTTTCTAAAATAATGATATAAAGAATTTCATTCCATAGGTAGTTTCCACACTGTATAAGAAACGAAGCTTCTGGAATGGAAGTGAATGAAACGGGAAATGATATGAGGATCTAGTTCGAGTGCTTGGGCTGTTGAGCACTAAACAAATGAACAAATAGAGTTAATCTGCTTATCCATGGGAAAATATTGAACCTACCATTGCTACTTTTCATGATTGTATAAAATCGAGTCCGTGATAATCCACACAACTATGTGAAAGTTGAATCATTTTATTCAATATGGCGTGATTCGATTGAATTGAATGTCCTGTATAATTTGTGGAACCGGTCGAGTCATGTATGTTGCGAAATTTGTTATTTATTGATTTTATGCAATAATTCATAGTAAAATTCATATTGGAATTAATGATTCCCAAGTGGGTATGGAACGCTTCCATACCCTTCCCAAATACCAATTATAATTTTATGAATATTGCAAATAATCAGTATTGAATATAAGGAGGAAATCTGTTGGAAATATCACTTATTTGAATGAAAAATTGAGAACGTTTGGAATGAGTTTGAAATTTACCAAACCATTAGTTTCTTGTACACGAACGTTAAATTATACAGGGTGTTCCATTGGAAAAGGGCTTGACTTTAACAATAGAGATGGATCAATTTGGTGCTCCCAAAACCGTGTTGCGTCTTCTGCACTTTATAACCGAGATACAGGGTGTTTCATAAATGTATCCTATTCCGAAACTCATAACTTCCGAGTTACCCTGTATATCATTTCGGTACACGTGATAACCATCACCTAGAAACTCCATCAAAAGCATCTCCATTAAGATAATACAGGTCCGGCTTGACAAAAAATTTCAAAACTCGTGTTTCCTACAAACAACACCCTGTATATAGATTTTTTTGAAATTGCTTATTATAATTGGGAAAAGTATGAAAAATAGAATCCACTTAATCCTTTTTTATTATTTCGCAGACAATTTCACTGCCAAAAATTTATCGTCAAAGTTATAATTTATGCACTTTTTGGGGGTTAACAATGGTATCGGAGAGGTTTTTTTTTATATTACAGCCTGTAATGAAATCTATTTAATGCATCTAGAAAAACATCCTAGAAATTCAATTGAGTTTGTATGTTTACGAGTATTCAAATCACTGGTTTGGACGGGAAGACCCAGCCAATTGTCCTGCAAGATCGCCGGATTTCAATCCATGCAATTTTTGTTTGAAATTATTTGTTCATACTGTTTTAATACAAAATCGTGTTCTCTGATAAATTAAATTAGTGTCTGAGGCATAAATATCGGAGACAAAATTTGGGACTACACAGGGTGGTCCCTAGATTGACCAAGAGATTGACCAAGCTCAGATGGAAGGTGCTTGACCTAAAAATATTCCGATTAGACGCAACTTGCTCTTGTGAAATATTGGTTATGAATTAGAATGAACAATGTGTATGTATTATCACGGTAAGCTGCAATATTTTCGATGAACAAATGTGAAACTCAAAGAAGGGGTTTTGAGAGAAATTATTATATCATGTTATCTGTTTGACGTATTCCCTGGAAGCACCACATAGTCAACGTTTGTGGCATAAATGTGGGCCAAACTATTTTGCTGTACAAGTAAGCGATAATTTTATGGAAGTATATTGAAGCCATGGCATTTTGATATGCAGAAAGTAGAGGTGCTACTGGCCCAAAAATTTTGCCACGCCTCGTCTCCCTTCCGTGATATGAGCTTCAATGCAGTTTAGGAAGAAATGGTCTACGACGGAGAAAAAAAAAGGAGAATGTGTCACGGTAGGAACTTTGGTTCCTTTTAAGCAAAAATTATGTAATACATCTGACGTTATGGATAAACAATTTGCATATTCCTCGGTGGTAGAGTTGTGAGCAAATCAGACTCTCACGCGGTAGACCCGGGTTCGATTTCCCGTGAAAAAGTTTTTTTATTGTTTATTTTATTTTTAAATAACTATTCTGCTTGATATTAATAACGACAACAGGTAGACGTTTGGAATATTTAGCAAAATATTCATTATTATAGATAATGGTACGGTACCCTTAACGAGGAAGTCCAACTGGCAATATCTACTTATAACAGCATCGTATATTTGAAAAGGGAAACCGTAGCATTATACAAATAAGACATCCAAGAACTGTACGTCAACCACAAAAAAGTTAGTGGAAACATAAAATTGAATTGTTAAATTTTCAATGAGAAGTTATTTTACAGTTTATAGAAATTTTTATTTTCAAAATTTTTTCTTAAGTGGGTCATAGGAAAAATATGCTGTTCGACTCGTGTGGATTGTCCATATCACACTTGAACGATTGTGCACTCCGCCTACGGCGTCGTGCTCCAACTTCGTTCTCGTGCGATATGGCCATCATATCCACACTAGTTGCACAAACTACTATTCCTATCAAAATATGTCCTTTCACATTTAAAACAACCTGCCAAATGTCAAATCAATTTATCCATCCATTTTCAAGTTATCGAATTAAAACATTCAAGTTTTCAACGTTTAACGTTCGAGATGCTTAATTATACCATTTTTTGCGCGATCGTATTGAAATAAATTCCGAATAAAATAATTCAAATTTCTTCGAAATAAACGAAAAGTCAAAAGTGACTTCTCGGTCAGTTCAAAATATATTTTGCATTTTGGTGAAATTGTTTTTATGCAATTTATTACTTTTCAACGTCTGAACGGTAAGTAAATCACTTATCGACGTGTTAAACTTAGAAACCAGTAAACACAACCTACCGTCCTGACAACCGATGCTGTAAATAAACAAAAAAGATCAATCGCGCAAAAAAAATTATGGAAATAATAGTAAAAATTTATCCGAACAAATTCAAGTCGATCACCAGCACTGCGAATACCAGCTTTGCATAGAATTTTAATATAGCATCGGTGGTTCAGTGGTAGAATGCTCGCCATCCACGCGGGCGGCCCGGGTTCGATTCCCGGCCGAAGCATATGAATCGCTGCTTCGTAAACGAGAGAGAGACTCAAGAGAGGGCACACGCACGCAAGCAAGGCACATAACGAAGCAACGTAACATAACGTAACGGTCAGATCTTTTGCGTCGCGACCCCCGGTTGCTCAAACCTGACGTAATGAACTAAACTTCCAAAAATAAGGTCTGACTATTATGAAGATCTAGTAGGAATGAAACAATCAATGATAATTCTGGACAATTACAACCGGGTTATAACAAATGAATGCCTGAGCCGGAGCTTGGACAGGTGTCCTAACGAAAAATTCCCACCTCAATGAGCAATAGTTCAAAATTGCGATACAAGAAAAATATAGACTAAGTGAGATAAGATGATGAACTTTCATCCACATAATCGTGGATTGCATATTCATACAAAATCCTAGTATACAACACCTAGATAAAATGGGAACAATAAATGGAAGTTCTAAAACTGCTTTGAAGAAAAGGCACAGTATATGAACGAACCAGTATGTTATCTCGTGACGTCGCACTGCCGAGCTCCCTGTGACCTACAACGTCGTTCGGATGACTATATCATCCGGCGGCCAGTGCTGTGCTGCGATCCAACCAAAGTGCAAGTGGTGAATTTGCGAATGAAATTATTTATTACAGCTTATATTCTTACGGCTTTTCGGTATTATTTTAATAAATTATAAGCATTTTTTTGCAATGGATACCATTAAAAAGAAGAAATCGGGTAGTGTGTGTAGTTCGTGGATGTAACAATAAATATTATAATTGTGATGAAAAATTTTACCGTTTTCCAAAGAATTCAGAAAGGTGAGAAACTGTTTGTATTTTCATACGAAATGTATAATACTTTATTATTTGATCTTCACATTACATTTATGAGCCTTAGTTCCATGCATTGATTGAATTTGTTGTTTTTGTTTCAGAGCTAAAGTTTGGCTCGAAGCATGACTTGATACCAAAAATAGAAACTCTATATAATAGTAGTCATCGTTCATGTGGTGCTCATTTTGAACCAGATATGATTATGCAACATCATCAAAGAAGACTTCTTTTAAAAAAGGCTATTCCAATTCCAATTCCATACATGCAGCGTATGTGAGACGTATTCACAAGTGTATCAGAATTTAGACGATTCGTCTTAATACAGTTACCTTAGAGCTTATGAAAATACGAATAAGTATACTTTTAGAAACTTGAATATGCCGCATGAAAAGTTTATACAATACATCTCATTATTAGAAGCATTATTCCAAATGAATTTTGAGAAAGCTGCTACGGAATATAATATTGTTGAATCACTCATAAATATTAGTCAAACAACAGAGTTTGTACATCCTTGTGTTGATTTTCCAATAAAATATTTAATAAAACTTTTCTTCACGGTACGACTATATTACACATTAAAATTTGTGAATAAAAATTTCAAAAATCATAATTAAATGAAAATTGTAATATGGAAAACCAATAAATATTTTGTATAAGACTATTGTTTTATTCACTCATCAGTGTACTGTTCTACAATATTTAAGAAAAAACATTTAACACGTTCAAGTCATTTTAAAACTTATGCCACCTACGACTATGGTAAAATGAATCGTAAAACGATCCGTTCAAGGTTATCAATAGCTCTGGCAATTTATGAATGAAATTTATGAGAGATACCCTACTGGTTGGTTTATATACTGTGGAAAAGGTATACCTACTCGTAGTTTCTCAGGTTTGCTCAGGAACTAAGAAGTCACACTGAAGGTCACCCAAATATTCCTACATATTGGGGAAGGGTAATCACAAAACTGCTATTTTTAAGACAAATATATAAGCATGAAAATCATCCTAGTTATAATAGGGATACCTCCTTAGAACATAAAGTAGTAAGGAAGGATCCTTACGCCAAGGACAGTTAACCGGGATGGTTATCCAAAATGGCCGCCGCAGAATAGAATATATCAGTGTCGCCGTACCCAATTTTAATTAGGGTAAAACTATTTCTATAAAATGGAGTTAATATTTTCAATAACTTAATTGAAAATTTTTACGAGTGAATAGTTTATCAAAAAATTATTTTAATGGCATTATAGACATTAAAGTTGGTAAAATGGAAGTAAAAAACAATCATAGGTACATTTAAATTTTTATTTACACTAAATTTAATTATTTATTCACAATAACATCAAAATGATACGCCCATGTCATGTCATATCATGTCAAGTGGAAATTTAGGTTAGGAGCAACTATGTGTATTTTTTGAAATTTTTAATATAAAGACCAATATTCACAACTGTAGATTATAATTATTATAATAATATGTACTCACCGATGAAAAGTAATTTTCAAAGCGTCGTTTTCAGCAGTCTTTGAACGTCTTTAAGCAGCGACCAAACAAACAATGAGTCATAAGATGGTTATCCAAAATGGCCGACTTTGTCTCTTTTATTTATTATGGGAGATGTAGCACACGCTCCTTCCTTACTACTTTATGTTCTAAGGATACCTCATAGACTAAGCTACTTCCCACCACTGTTCCATATTCACGACATATATTTTATAAATACTCCTTTGGTATATAAACTAGACAATTACTTCAAAGCTTGTTGTTAGCACCACTGGCAATTTCGACAATATATCTCAATAATTCAATTCTCTTTCGTAAATAAACCCGTGCATGTACGAAACTTGTTGTATATTAAGCTACTCAACATATTTAATGAATGAATACGGAGCGGCATGATGAATCACCGAGATACCCGGCGTATACAATTTACATTTTTCTCAGATATTGATCGCAAGCAAAAACGCATTAAAATTCCTTGGAGAAAATCATTGACATGAATTTTCGTCCGCAAAAAAAGCTTTATTGAATTATGGCTAAATCAGAGGATATAAAGGAATTTAGGTAAACATTTTGAGAATTCTGGTTGTCGAATGTATTTGTGAGTACGTGAAAGAGTCAACAGAATATGAGTTATCTTATTATGGTGGTTTGAGGAACTCCTAATATGAGTTGGGTTTGAGTGGATTGTCCTGGAAGTTTTTGTGATATCCAAATATGTGAGATTTAACTTATGAATGCAAGAAATGTGAGCATACAGGGTGTACTGAGAACGGGTTGTAACATTTACTATCCTATCCGTGGCGCTTCATATGACGAATTAATTTCACTAGTGGCGCTACCTTGAGAGTCGGAAAATGAAACATTTTACATGGTTGTGATCTCCGCTAACAGTGGAAAAAGAAGATTACTGTAAATTTACAGTTTTTGGTAGCTGGCGCCATATTCAAAATTACTGTGATTTTATTTTTATCGGAAAATGGCGTTTAAGGTCCATTATTTGAAATTTCATCCAAAGTAACTCAACATTTTGATTGATAGTACAATAATAACAATCAAATAGTCAAGTTTAATCGAATGAAATGTCATAAAATGGACCATATAATGCCTGGAGTGGGAAAAATAAAGCAATAATCATTGAATTTATATATTTCATCTAAAATAAAAAGTACACAGCCAATAAAACGTTTTTTACATTTTTCAATGACAAACAGGAAGATTAATAAATGTAGAACATTATTTTGAGTCGCATACGATGTAAGGTGAAACGATTTTTCAAGGTAAGAAGCATTAATAAGTTTATAATTATTATCAGTGATCAGGGAATGACGCAAAGTACAACAAATAGTGAAACAGTGACCCTCTCACCTTTATTATCGAAATACAGAACAAGATGCATATTGTGGAGTACAAAAATAATCAAACATAACATATTGAAGTTGAAAAATCACAAAAATTCAATAAAAATCAATAATCACTAAAATAGGAGAAGGAGATATTGTTTTCAAACAGATAACTTTCAGTAATTACATAATAAACAAATATTTATTCATTTATTTATTCATTTATTTATTTAGTTTGGTTGTTTCAAGTACAAATGTATTTCTTTTATTTTATAAAATGTGGAATTTTGAGTATCCCATGGAAGAAAAACCACACTAGGCTAGAAAGCCTGTACTGTAGCTTAAAAACATGGCACACTCATTACATTTTTTGGTGAGTACTATATATATTTTATTTTAGGCAAATACAAATTGCAGTGATTAAAAATGTCCTTTTTTCTTTCAGTTGATAAAGGAGCAAAAAGAGTGTTTGAAGATTCCAATATTATATATAATACATATGTATTTTAAGATCAAAAGATTCAACAGGCCATGGACCTAATGCACGGGACGGGAACATAATTCAGACGAAGATTGTCTTGTTGGAGTTCTCTTGAAGTTGTTGTCAAAGCATGTTTGTCAAAAGCGCTTGAATTGGAATTGATTAATATCACATGTATCATCATAAAGTTACTAAGTCACTTGTGCAGAAAAACCATAGTGGCAATTTGTCATATTTGAAATTTACTAAAATACGTACATCAAATTGTTATATATTCAAACCTATTACGGAAAACGAGGATGCAGCCTTCCTCACAAATACGTACATCAAATTGTTATGTATACAAATTTATTACGGAAAACGAGGATGCAGCCTTCCTCACAAATACTTACATCAAATGGTTATATATACAAATTTATTACGGAAAACAAGGATGCAGCCTTCCTCTCAAATACGTACATCAAACTACTACATACTCAAATCTATCATAGAAAACAAGGATGCAGCCTTTCTCTCAAAAACGTAGATCAAACTACTACATACTCAAATCTATGGTTTAACAGAATGTCATTAAAAGATTAGCATGGTGGACTTGACCGGTGACCTTAATTCCCTAAAATAAAATTTCTACCTGAATTTATGGACGTGGTGGAGCTACCATGTAGCCACCGAGACTTTGACTAGCGGCTGGAGATAGCTGAGGGCTACGTAGCTGACAGATTTAATCGGGCATTGATGAACCCGCCCAAATAGATAGATGTTGACGTTTACACTCAACTTTTTGAAGAGTCACTGTATTATCATATTATCCTATATTCCATCGGAAAATTGCAGCTTAATAATATATTGATGAAATTATACTATCTACCACAAATCATGATAATTTTTGTTCTCCATTAATGTTATCAAAATAAAAGAGATTTCACCCACTTCCAGAGTAATTAGGTACAAAATACCCCCAGAGGCTATTTAACTAATATGGGTGTACAGACGTTCCCAGAGGCATTGCAGAGTTTCATACAACAAATTTCTACATATCACACATTAGCAATTTGCTTTGATCCACATTCATGCAACAAACACACATGATGTCAGTAAATTGCTTGACATCGGATAATCACCAGCGGAGTTAAAAGTTATGCGTTACCAACAATCACTCAAGAGTGCTCTTGAAATATAAAATGCTTCAGAGAATATTATTCATCCTATACGAGGCAGTCATGAATTTGAAAGTATTTATGGAAATTACGGATAAAAGTATTCATTTTAAAATCCAAGGGGATCAATTTACGACCATTCGCTATACCAGGTGTCCCAATTTATCGTATCGCTTATTACAGATGGAAGAAATAATGCAGTTATTTGCTATTGATAATTCAGAACAGGCCGAACATAAACGAATGAATAACATTTAGCGACGTCCTCGGAATCCGTTGAAAAAATCATATGAAAAGCATTTTATTAATATGTCTCATTTATCGAAAAAATTAACTGGATATTTCGTGAACCATGCTACTCCGTTCTTACTAATAAGAGAATAAGATTAATTCAATTGTCATTGATATCAGATATCATTTTCCATAATTCCATAATTTGTCTTCTCTTTGGGGCTAGAATGACTGAATCAGTATGTCCAGCTCACGTTTCGCTGTTACCACGTCGCCCATTCGCTTTCATATACGTTACAGCTGCGTTACGGAGGGTGGTCAAAAATTCGAAAACGCATTATCATTCGCTATGTAACGTATTCCTCAAATTAACGTATGGAGTCGAAAATTAACCCCAGGATTGATACTCCTCTGAACGATGAGAAACTCATCAAATATAAAAAGGTAGAACGTGTCGCGGGACACACGGTAGGAACTTTAGTTCCTTTTAAGCAAAAAGTATGTAATACATCTGACGTTATAGATAAACAATTTGCAAAGCCTCGGTGGCCTAGTAGTAAGCAAACCAGACTCTCACGCAGTAGACCCGGGTTCGATTCCCCTTGAAGATGTTTTTTTTATTGTTAATTTCATTTTTTAATGATTATTCTGCTTGATATTAATAACGACAACAGGTAGACGTTTGAAATATTTAGCAGAATATTCATAATTATAGATAATGGTACGGTACCCTTCATGAGGGAGTCCGACTAGCAACATCCACTTATAACATCATCGTATATTTGAAAAAGGAAACCGTAGCATTATACAAATTGGACATTCAAGAACTGTACGTTTACCACAAAATTAGTGGAAACATAAAATTGAATTGTTAAATTTTTAATTTGCAGTTATATATTATTACAGTTTATAGGAATTTTTGTTTTCTAGATTTTTTTCTTAAGTGGGTCGTAGAAAAAATATGCTGCTCGACTTGTGTGGATTGTCCATATCGCACTTAAGCGCCTACGGCGTCGTGCTCAAACTTCGTCCTCGTGCGATATGGCCATCATATCCACACTAGTTGCACAAACTACTATTTATTTCAAAATATACCCTTTTACATTTAAAAACAACCTGCCAAATGTCAAATCAATTTATCCATCCATTTTAAAATTATCGAATTAAAACATTCAAGTTTTCAAAACTTCAACACCCTGTATCTCGAAAAGTAAATGTGCTAGACCCCTTAATCGCGCAAAAAAAGTTATGGAAATAATAGTAAAAATTGATCCGAACAAATTCAAGTAGTTCACCGGCACTGCGAATAACAGCTTTGTATAGAATTCCAATATAGCATCGGTGGTTCAGTGGTAGAATGCTCGCATTCCACGCGGGCGGCCCGGGTTCGAATCCCGGCCGGAGCATATGAATCACTGCTTCGTAAACGAGAGACAGACTAAGGAGAGAGCACAAGCACGAAAGCAAGGCACATAACGAAGCAACGTAACATAACGTAGCGTAACGTAACGCGTAACGGTCAGATGTTTTGCGTCGCGACCCCTGGTCGCTCAAACATAACCTGACGTAAAGAACTAAAGTTCCAAAAATAAGCATTACTATCTACAACCTGTAAAAACTTAAAAAGTCTTGTCACACGCAAACTACAGATATAGTCGGGCCGCATTAAGTTTACCACTTTCAGATTGGAAAGTTATAGCGAGTGTATATAGTGTTGTGTTGCCGGAAATTTCGGCAGTCCTCTAAATTGGAAAACTCAAAATTGAGTATTTAAAAGGGTTGTGCTCTACATGAGAGAAACTTCTTTTTGTGTTGATTCTTCTCTCTAATTGTTTAAATGATGGAAATACAGAAAAATGTTAAAAAAAAAATTATAGCTCATACATTTATCCACAAATTTTATCTGGAAAGTTTTTCTGTAAATTGGAAAGTTTACGAGATAAAATTAATGTCAGTGCTAGTCAATTCGTAGTTACGTTCAATGAAAATGTATGTATCTTTGTGGAAAATTCAAATACAAGAGAAAGTTTCAAATGAAATTTAAAGATCACGCTATAATCTTTGAAGTACGCTATGTTATATAATTCAATTTTTCAATTTATTATTGTTAATTGGAGAAATTTGGCAAAAAACGCCTTTTTAGTAGAGTTTCACGTGGAAAATCAATAATAATACATTGAAAAATATATTTTTCCACAATGTATTTGTAGATACCCCATTTTGAAACACATTTTATTTGGAAATTTTTTAATTTTTTCCCTCAATTCCATTGTTCACTTTTTTTTTTTTTTTTTTTTTTTTTTTTTTTTTTCCATTTTGGTAGCCGTTCAGATGCCGGGAGCACTGCAGCCTATTGGCTTATTGTACTCTGCTCCCATATTCAGTCCACCCATCCAGTTATCCCCGTACCTTCGAGTAGACGGTATAGGTCCATTGGATGTGTGCCATATACTTCAGGTGGCACATTGGCCTCTCCGAAGATTGCCCGTCTCCTCGAGTGCAGTGCCTCACAGTCAGACTAGATATGGGTCACGGTCTCGATCTCCATGCCACATAGTCTGCAGCTGAGGTCCCCGTTATATAACCCTATTTTATGCAGGTGATCTTTTAACGGGGTATGACCCGTTAGATAACCTGTAATAATTCTTAGCTTATTCCTGCTGATATTCAGTAGTTCTTTGGCCCGTTTTGCACATGTGTCACCTATGAAGGTTTTGCTGTGTACCTGTTTCGGAGTGTTACTCCAATGAAGTCTATGTTGGCTTTGTACCCATTTTTGTATTTGCGCTCGGACTACCTTTTTTGTGGTCCCAAGAGCTGGTTCTGGTCCAACATATGCTGTTGCTGAACCTCTTTTTGCGAGTTCATCAGCTTGTTCATTTCCAGAAATACCATTATGTCCCGGCACCCACACCAATCTTACTTTAATGTGGTCTGCTAGTTCATTTACTTCATTCTGACATTCTTCTACTAGTATGGATGTTACCTTGCGGCTATTTAAAGCCGCAAGGACTGCCTGGCTATCAGTTAGTATGTTTATCCTATGAGTGTCAGGCCTATAATTGTTAATTCTGACACATTCTAGGATGGCATAGATCTCTGCATGAAATACAGAGGTATGTTTGCCTAGTGGGAAAGAGCCTTTTGTGTTTCTCTTTTCACTGTACACTCCTGCTCCTGTTCCTTCCCCTGTCTGTGATCCGTCTGTGTACCAGGTCTCTCCTCGGGGAAATTTCAGTCTGCTTGGGTCTTGCCAGTCCTTTCTGTGAGGTATTCCTACCTCATATTTAGGGCTTGGGAGAAGTTTAGTGGCCATATAGTCTGTTTTCATATCTAAAATGGCTTCACTTATGATGTCTTTAACATATGTGTGTCCTGATCTAACTATTTTGTTGCTCAGATTATCTTGCTGCCTAAATAGTCCCATCCTTGCTTCCCCCATTATCACGAGGTGTAGTGGAGGAAGGTCGAATAAGGCTTCTAGTGCTGCCGTTGGCGTGCTTCTCATGCATCCTGCAATGCTGAGACATGCAAGTCTTCGCACCTTGCCTAGTCTCGTCATTGCATTCTTTTGTGTCGTCTTTGTCCACCAGACCAAAGACGCATATGTTATTATGGGTTTAACCACTACACTGTATATCCAGTGTATCATTCGCGGACTCAACCCCCATGTTTTCCCACAAGTTCGTTTTGCCATCATTAGTGTGGTTTCCGATCTTGCTGCAACTTTTTCCATTTGTTTGGACCATGTTAATCTCGAGTCAATAATCACCCCGAGATATTTAACATCCATAACCATTAGAATTTCCGAACCTTGAAGGTATAGTGGTCCCAAACCTGCCAAGTTCCTTCTCTTGGTGTAGGGTACTAAGTTTGTTTTGGTGGGACTTATATTTAAACCCACCTCTGTCGTCCATTTCGTTACTATGTTCAGAGCCTGTTGCATGTGCTCTCTGACCGTAGTACTGAATTTGCCTTGTGATATGATGACTAGATCGTCCGCATATCCTAAGACAGTATGGTGTTCCTTTTTGAGTCTCCTTATTAGTCCGTCCATTACAAGGTTCCATATTAGAGGAGACAGTACTCCTCCTTGAGGACATCCCCTTGAAACTCGGGCTGACAATGTTGTGCCCATCAAGGTTGAGAATATCGTTCGGTCTTTCAGCATGCAGTCTATCCATCTGCAGCTTGTTTCGTCAATTTGCTTTTGACGAATTGCCCTAGTGATTACTTTGTGGGAGGTGTTGCCAAAGGCACCCATTGTTCACTTACTATTGTGAAATTAAAAGCATGAGAATTGATGCTCAAAGATACTACTAGGAAGATTTCGTGTATTTTGGAAAATGTTGCAGATGAAAAAAAAATTCAGACAAATTTTGTAGATTAATGTATTAGCTACAACTTTTGATTTGAACATTTTCCTATAATATCATTATTCAAGCAATTAGAGTGAAAAAACAAAAAAACAAAAATTCACTTAGCGAATTTTCGGAAAATTGCATGCCTAACATCGTAAAGTTTTTCTCATGTTAATCCAGGGACGTATATAAGGAGAAGGTTTTGGGGGCTCCAACCCTCCCCATAGAAAATACAATAAAGATACAATAATTTTTAATTAGCATACTGCTGCAATATGAGTATTCATCGGGATGTTGCAATAGAAATAGATTCCTCAACAATTGTGAACAATTTAGCTGGTTAAATTTACTTTTGTGAGATTGATTTTCTGTTTTAATAAAAGCTCTAATTTTCAATCATCTATCACTTTTTAAAACAGGTGCTCCCAAATTAATATACAGGTAACATCTCGGCTGGTATGGGAATGCGGCGAAGAACTTAGAAGACTGGCGACTCGGAACAGTGTAACACTGGAGTGGATCCCAGATCACAAAAGAGTCGCTGGCAATAGAAAAGCTGACGAACTTGCAAGAGCAGGATGGTCAACACTGATGAACGGACCCGAACCATCTGTGGGCATCCCCAGATGCTCCACTAGGTAATAGTTAAAAGGGTGGGTAAAAGAACAATCCATAGAACTCTGGAAGAATACGCCCAAGCAAACACATGGGAAGAAACATATAAAAAAACCATCAGAAAAAGTAGCAAAAGAACTGCTCTCAATGAGCAGGAACAAACTACGCACCATAACGGGGCTTCTTACGGTACACTTTCCCACAAAGGAGCACCTAAACAAAATATGGCTGTATAACGGAGACCTCACATGCAGGAGATGCAAAAAGGACACTGAAACAGCTCTGCACTTATTATGCAACTGTATGACGCTGGACCACAGGAGGCAAAAACTAAATAGAAAACCCCAAATGACTCCAGAAGACTTCGACAACCAACCAGTAAAGAACCTGTATGAGCTAATAAGGGGAACGTATTGGCTGAATAGGCTGTAGTGAGAATGTTAGGAGAACCCACAATAAGCCCAAGAGGCTGAGAAAAAATGAATACAGGGTTACAGCCATGTCAGCAAAAGGGGACAAAACGAAAAACGATGTTTAAAAATACTTTTACATGTAGCCAAGTTGAATAAATAATAAAAAAAAACTTAACATTATATCTTGAACTTGAAAAATTGCTCAAGGTCGTGGAACTCGATTTTTTTTTGCCTTAGGCGGCGCCTTCAATGAAGCTTTCCTATCAGAGCGAAACCTATTAGATGAAAAGAACCAAAACCCTTCCCATGTAAAAGCCATAGCTACGTGACTGTGTTAATCACAACCCTTTCAAATACTCAATTCAATATTTTCAAGTTTTTTGTAATTTTTGCGGCTATAAATCCATAACAAATAGTGTACGATTGGAAAAGT
>CAJUYG010000753.1:61352-78709 GCA_910591675.1 Galerucella calmariensis
ACAAACAAGTAAAAAACAAACTAAAATTTATCGAAAACATGGTAAATGGGCATATGCTTATTGGGTCCCAAGTAGCAGGTAGTTCAAAAATAGCGTGCTTATTGGGTCCCGAACTTTAGTCCTACCTGAATAATAATGTATGGATTCGGTCCCAGCCACCTGTTGTTAAACCAAATGAAAAACAGGTAGTAAAACTAATTTAAAAATTTGATATATTTATTACATTGAAATATTATTGTAAAGGTATACATTTTAGGATTTAAAAAAAAGGTAAAAATAAAATAGAAACACATATACATAAGATATATTATATATATATACATATACAATTAATTATTAATAGAACAATAAAATGAGATACATTTAATGAAAAAAAATCGACTTATTTTTCCTTTTTCATATTCGTCAATTTTTTTTGCTATGAAATTTTCGCGATTTTTTATTTTATTATTTCGCGTTTTATACATAATATGTGTACTTTGCATTTTAACATAGGTCTCCATTTGAAATTCTTCTAGTTTTTCAGTAAAAACAAATATATTCGGGTGGGCTTTATAAAAAGAATTATTAAAATGGCTATGAAAGGATTCACAGGCATTCGTAGTGCGAGTAAGATCCGCTGAATTTTTTGCCCAAATGGATGGAGGAAATAAAGATTCTTCAGATATATAATTTTCAATTAAATAATCGCAATATTTTTTTATGTTTTCCTGGTCTGGTGCTATTGAAAGCAAATCAAAAATAAAACAATCACTCACTTCCCTAGGAGGTAAATACGTTAAAGCAAAGGTCATCCTTAGCCATCTACCAACTTCAGAAGATTCCTCGCTGTACATTGATATTAAACCACATTTTTGTATTTTTTTATACCATGACTGTGCAAGGTAAAATCGACAGCCAATAACATGGGCTTTTGGCCAAACTTTTTGAATAGCAGTATGAATACCTATTTCAAAATCTATAACTGCCTCAGTGATATGTAAGCTAGTAGAGTGTTTTAAAGCGATATCTTCGAGAATATTAAATAATTTTTGATAAGTTGAACTACATTTATTAGGCAACAATGAAAACACTAAGGGAATGTAGTGTCCATTAAAATATCCATGTATAGTAAAGAATTGGCAAAAAAATTGTGGACAATAATTAAATGTGCCGTCTAAATAAATTCGATTAACTTTTCCCAAAAATTCAATATTTGACTTGCATGAAAATACAACGATCTGGTCTATTTTATTACTAAATAAGATAAATGGTTCACCAGTATTTGTTCCAATGTTTTTGTTTTTTAAAATATCGAAAGTTTCATCGATGTTTTTTGGCAATGCCGGCTGCATTTTCCTACGGGAGCAGTACATATACCTTCTAATATTTGCTACGTCATTTGTTGTAATGGTTGATGGCAGATTCTCTTGAAGTACACGACGAATAATTTTTGCAGGCTTTTCGGACAAGTCTTCAACTGCCTTGCGTTTGCAAGAAGAGCTTACAATTTGGCGATTCAATTTTTCTATATTTGCGCTATGACAATGCTCTTCAATATGTTTTGTCAAAGTTATATCTTTCGATTCACCCAAACTAAGTATATATGATTTACACTTTTTATTTGTACATATCCAACGCCTTTCTCCACTTTTTAAGCACTTTTGAAAACTATATTTAAAGTTATTTATCACTAACATTTGTTTTCCTTTTTCACTTAAAATAATATTTATATTCATTTTTAAAATGTTTAAAACAACAGACAAATTGATCTGAAATATGAAATGCACTCGATGAAATATAAACAATGAATGAAATAGTATTTAATTTAAACATTCAGATACAATAAAAAGAGGGAGGATTGGATTTCCGAAAAGAGGTACATTTCCCCGAAGAATATCTTCAGGTAGTTAAGTACCATTGGGACCCAATACGCCTATAGATAAAGGGATTAAAATTTACACATTTTAATCTATGACCTGCCGGGACCGAATCCATCCACACCGTGGTAAATATGCTTCGATCTGACAATATTTCTAGAATTAATTTCGTTAAATCTGTATCACATCAAAACGTTTTTTAAAAATTTATAGTTTACCTAAGTTATAGAAATAAAATGATGTAATAATTTTATTGAAATAAAGAAATATTTTAATATAAAGCATTCTGTTATTTTATTTGATTTGCGGCCGAAAATACCTATGAGATAAGGAAGCAACTTAAAACCTCCGGCCGAATTTACCTACCGGCTTTTAGTACCTGCCCTTTTTCCGGCCGAAATTACATCCGCCCTATTATTCACAGAAATGGTCCCAATCATTTTTTTTTTAAATTCGATTGTTATCGAGATAATGGGACCTAAAATTCTCCTCATTCCAGCTGCTGATATTCTGCTTGTGGGAATTCTGCTGTCTATTCAGGAGGCGGACGTATTATAATATAATAATAATGTTTATTTACTAAATATAAAAAAATATAAAATAGTACAGGTTAAGTAAATGTAAACAAACAATTAAAAATCACTGAAGCTGTAAGTAGCTGGACGCTTCTTACAGCTTGTACGTGATATGCTCATAAATGGTTACATTAATTTATGACACATGTATATTTTGGTGTTAGGACATCATCGGGTTTTTAGGACATCATCGGGTTTTTTAGGACATCATCGGGTTTTTAGGACATCTTCGTATTTTTAGGATATTTTCGGGTTTTTTTTTCCATAACTCGGCAAAAAATTGACATTTCCCGATGATTCAAAGTTTCTCCTATGAACCATGAACCTATAAGGTTAATTTGAATTACTGGTGAGAGGTTTACCTCAAACTCTTTTTTTCTAAAGTGCATTCAATGTGAATGGTGAGTTGCATTTACGTATATGCTCTTTATTTCTGATTATTGCTTTATATTTTTTCCTCCTAGTGATGAGCGCCAGATACACACATACAGCGATATTGTTTTTTTATCTTGTTCTTTGGTATAGTTTTTCTTATACAGTTGATAAAAGGTTCACATGTATTTAGTTGAAGTCTTCAAAATATGTATATTTAATTAATTAATTAATTCAATCTAATTACCAACCTAGAATATTGTATTTGAGGTAGTAACATGAACTGAGTTCCCATGGATTAACAGACACCTAGGACCTGTCCGAAGAAATTAAGGAAAGTGAATCAACTTAAAAACAACATTCTTCAACAAACAACAACAACATTTTTTTTATTCACTGTGATATTAGTCTTAAAATCATTATGGGAAATTCCAAAAAAAGGGACAAATCAGAGTCATCGATATTTATTATCTACCCATGATAAATTAATTACTGAAATTTGAGCTCAAAATGATTTTTAATTATCTGTTATTAGTTCCATACCTATTCTTTTTTATTGAGAGAAAAATATTCAAGTATTCTTTTCTTTTTGCATATATTTTAAAATCACCTCCATGGTCAGTCCCTAACTGATATCGACTATATTTTTTTATATTATTCAGGCATCTAAAACTCAAATAAATATTTTTAACATTCAAATGTCTGAATAATAGTGTAATTGAACTATAAACCAACCGTTGTACAATAAATTTGATTTATTTTCTTACCAATCGCGACTAAAGTGCTATCCCTAACAAATCTATCAACTCCATGGACTCGTAAAAATTCGTAGAATCTCGAATAAGTCAGGTGTTCTGTCAAAATCTAACGTGATGAATATTCAAAACAAATCATCACCTCGGTATGCTTCAAGCAATGGTATGGTGTGGTGCTGATTTTGTAAATATCGAGGTCGCTAAACATCTGTTACCACATGAGTATTTTTTCTTCAAATCAACTCCATGCTTTAATTTTTTTATAAACAAGTAATGAATTTTTTATTCAAATAATCAATTTTTAATTGTTTATATAACACACCGTCCACGTTCAAGTGTTAATAGGATATCTCTTTTTGACAATTTTACTTTAATTTCATATATTAAATCAACTCCATGGTCATCAACTCCTATTAGACCATGGAGTTGACTGTAATCCATG
This sequence comes from Galerucella calmariensis, assembly GCA_910591675.1. Taxonomy (NCBI): domain Eukaryota; kingdom Metazoa; phylum Arthropoda; class Insecta; order Coleoptera; family Chrysomelidae; genus Galerucella; species Galerucella calmariensis. The sequence goes on from CAJUYG010000753.1 coordinate 65,356, forward strand.
GAGTTGATGAGCTATCTCATTCCAGATTCAAAATGGCAAACAAAAACGAAAAACAACTTGAGAAACGAAGAATTCAAAAGAGAGAAGCTGAGAGGAGGAGAAGAGAGGGATTTGAAAATAATCCTTAGGCATACGAGAAAGCTAAAGCAGAAGAAAGAGCGCGATACCACCGAAGAAGAAATGAAGGGAAAATTAAAAACAATCGGAGAAGAATCAAAAAGAACAAAATGCATAATTCGTAAGAGATGGAGGACAGCATCTAAGAAGTACAGAGACACTAAAAGAAATTTGCAATAGAGTTCGCGCAACAAAATTTGCCACCACCTAGTCCTGTTCCACTGGAGGAAAACCTTAATCCGATTAAAGCGAGAACTAACAAAAACTAAAAGTAGATTGGAAAGAAGCGATATTATCGGCAAAAGAATAAAAAAAATTGATAAAAAAGAACTAAGTCCGAAATCAAAAGTTCTGGCAAGTGTTAGTGGTTATAACCTTCCTCAACATATTAAAAATAAAATATTGTTTGTGGATATATATTTAATTAAATATATTTAAACCATCAAGCATGACCTGGAACTTCACAGAAGCAGGCCATGGAAAGGGAGCTCCAGATGGCATTGGCGGTGTTATTGAACGAACTGCTGAATACAACTTGTAAATTTAACAGGTTTGCTGATAGAGAGTTGTGAGGTGAAAAACAAGTCGACTAATATTATTCAGAATGGCGCCCACTTACCTTTCTTGATTAACTTTAATTACATTCTTTAACTTGATTTATTAACTAATTGAATTCATTTGGTTTCTTAACTTCATCTATTATCTCATTAACTTCAATATAACTTCAATAACTTAAATAAAGTAGTATTACCCGCAAACCGGTTAGACTACTAACTGAACTGATATTGGTTTGGTCTCCGAATTTACACCTGAGGTGCTCTCCACATTGAGTCGCCGTTGCAATTTATCTTGCCTTATTAATTTAAATGAATAATAGGTAACAAAACAAAAGACCCCTAGCTATCATTCCATGTGACTTGCAGCTCGTACGTACTTGACAAAAATATTCAAAAAAGCTGTCAAAGTTCTTCTCCACAAGATTTTGAGACTATTTCAATAATTTGTTCATATTTAAAAAAAAATAGTCTTTCATCCTATTTTTTTCTAATAGTGAAACCTCAGGAGATCTTGAATGATCTCAGAGATTTTTTTTTAAATTTTTCTCGCGTTTTGATGAAAAATTGATTTGTTTATTTACATTTTTCAGTCATTTCCGGAGTTCTGTATAATCTATGGAACAAGCGCGATTTAAAAATTTATTATCCTATATATTGCTTTTCAATGCACATCATTTTGAAGCTTGAAGTGTCTTGTTTTCAAATGTACTTTTTGATTTTTAATAAAGTCGAATCATTTTCCAGAAATCAGGAAAATTGATCACACCGGTGAAAACCGGACTTTCTTTTTTTAATAAATGGATAAACAAATCAACTTTTTATCAAAACTCAAAAAAGATATTGAAAAAAGAATTCCATGAATGTATAGTTGAGAAAGCTTACTATCTCGAAAACGATTTTTCTTATTCTCGAAATCGATTAAAATGAATGGGGAACAAGATATGATGAGAAACCCTGTACATAAAGTGAATCAATTTCCGGATGAATGAATAATTATAAATAATTCCATTCCATTACGAGTGATAATATAAATATAAATATTTTTCATTTTCCGTGTAATACAATATTTTCATTCGACATACCAATTATATTGATCGACAAAGCATTATACATTCTCTTGAAAAACCCATTTTCCACAATTCGCTCTTTAGCCTTTTCGTAAAATCATCAAATATATGCTCGACCTAACTTTCCATCAATAAATGGGCGATTTATTGGGATATCAGTGCTCTTTTAAAATACTATAATGGAGAAAGCTTTAGCAGAAAATATATGAATATATATTTTGCTTTTAAATTTTCCTCGACTTTCCTCCTTTGTGGCGTTTATCTCACTTCAGATACGGCTCCTCCGTTCTCGTTTGGAGTGTAAAATCAATGATTATTCGAGTGAAACTTTTCAAGTAACTTCGATTTTTTATTAAGTGGTACAGTTATCCAGTGATATTTCAATTTTATTCAAATATACAATAAACAAAAAATAATTCAAGTGAGTAATCAATAATTTCCAGGAACTGTTTATTATAAAATTCCGCGAAAATAACTTCAGAAGTATAAGGTGTATCATACCAAGGGATTTTGAAAGATGTAGGTACAAATTGATATGAATTTCGTGGTTTATGTGTGTGTGTTGTTTGTTGTGACTTAATTTTATTTGGAGTGATGTGTTCATTTGTTGGGCCGGTCCTGTGACCTTGCCCTTGAAAAACTGAAACTGTTTGGCAGCTAAGTTTTTCACACGATACACTTATTCACGGTATGCTGATTTCTACTCCAAATTGCGTCCGAGCCGCGCAGTTACGTCACGCGAGAACCAGAAATTTACTAATTTACTGTTATTAGTGTTATTTAATACTGTTTCATGATATAAGGCTATTTTTGTTTTCTAACGATTAAGGGAAGCTAGTAGGAATATCAGTTTTCAAAACTGCCTGAAAAAGCTGGACAAGAATATGTCAAAATTAACAAATTTCAATAAATGATTCTAAATATAAGCTTTTTCTACTCCTATACTATAGATTATTAATTAAATGTCAATTTTCAGTTTCATAATGATACTCATTATAACACTGGTTTTCATCATGAAACTGAAAAATTGACCAATAGAAATCGAGATTTTTAAACAACCAAGTAGGCAGACTCAATATTTTCTGTAGAATGTGGAGAAAAGACCAAAATAAATGTCGAGCACCAGAACAAAAATTCTTAATGACCAAGGTAAATACATATTTGAACTCATTAATTTTTGTTTACAATAATTTATTACTAATTTTGTATAACAGTAACATACCTATATACGTTTTATATTAGTTGGGCGTACATGAACTGCGGACCAAAAACCATAAATGATTTTCAAAATTTGTCATGTGTTTTTAATGACCCATGAATTGCGGACCAAGTCGAAAGAGAAGGGCTGCATCCTTGTTTTCTATGATAGATTTGAGTGTGTAGTAGTTTCCCACATAGCATTTAAAGAAGATTCATATACCAAGTATATGCCTTCAACGTCCCGTAAAAGATGTTCGTTTCGGTACATGATTAGCATACGCTGTCCACATACTTTTGAGCACATCCCTGTACATACATCCATAGCAAGTGCTAAGAATTCCAGATTCAAACTTGTTTTTTCCGTAGATCTTTCGCATATGATTCGCACATACCATAAAAGTCCACCTAAAGCTTTTTTTTTTTAATTATATATTTAGCATATAATAATAATTTACCATTAACTAAGATACTTTTCACTACATTCAGCGCATATGCCAAGTATATACCTTGAAGAATATCAGAAGTCTTTTATTTTACAGATATCCTAAGCATGTGATAGGGATTATCAATCTGGTCAGGTAATTTCACATCAGATCTTCAGCACGTTTTATTCGTTTTACATATATGTGAATAAATATTTACTATTTTCTAAGCCATCATTGGTGTTGTACCCTTTAATTTTAAATATGCATCTGCCGATATCTGAATTAGCCACAAAGCCCATCCTTAGCATGTGCAAAATATAAAACATGGAATATTATATGGTAGATTTAAAGCAAATGCTACGCATATACCATAAAATAAAGTCGAAGGCTTTTAGCATGCGATAATGACTTAATATATTCTTTATTAAGACAACTTCGTTCGATATTGAAGCCATTATTATATATATCTTTCCATTTATAATATACACTTAGCATGTATATATCTGAATAATCTGATGATTAACCTTAAATCATATTTTTAGCATGTGCAAAGTATAAAACAGAGTATAGAACAGTACATTCAATGCACATGCTGAATACGTCCTTCGCACATGCGATCACATCTTGTTTCAGCATATGCTTTATCGCATGTGAATAGCACATTATTTGGAAGAGTATAGACAGCATCTACATTTCTTCAATTAGTTATTGAATTGAATTGAGAAATACAGCGTGTATAAAATTGATTTGATGATTGATTAAGTGAGAACAACTATATAGAAAGTGTTATTAAGAAAATACATTTGAGAAGAGTTCCTTTTCAACAAAGTATTCGAAATAATACATCAACGCATCGGAAGAGGGCGCTGACATTCATTTGTAGCTTTACACCGATTCATATGTAACCACGGAAACCAAATACCGGACCAATGCTAAAGAATTATACTAACCTGGCATAGGGGTCGCCGTGATCAACATGGCATGGAAGTCCCCTCAGAACAAGGATTTTTCATTGCAGTAATTAATAATGTTACAGTGGTAAATGGTAAATGATAAATAAGAGGTTGACAAAAAAGTCAACTCCTATATCATGTACATAGCACCTACAAAGAGCATGTATTGCAAGAGAGAAACTTCAGAAGAGCATGTGCAAAGTACAATATTTTCGTAGAAGGAAGTGTAATGGATATGCGTAGGTCTTGCGAATAATACGAGATATCCTTAGCATGTGCCTAGCATTTACACTAGCACATGTATAGATTAATAGCACTCGTATAGGTATATAATATATACGCCGATAGCACATGCCTAGGATGTTCTGTATATCAGAAGGCCTATAGCTGGAAAATGCGTAGCATGTGAAAAGGATGTGCTATCACATGTTTGTTGGCACTTTGAGATTTTTAGTGCTGGGTACATACTCAGCATCTTATAAGAACATCTTTCATCACATTCTGAAAACCTGACCAGCATGTGACCAGGGCGCAACACAATCTATTTATAGCACTTATTGTTTTGGTATTATTTGAGAACATGCTTTGCACATCCATGTTCTTTTTGAAAATATTCCACGCATATGCTTAGGATGTCAAATTGCTATGTGGGTTGATGTACGTATTTGTGAGGAAGGCTGCATCCTCGTTTTACGTAATAGGTTTGAGTATGTAGTAGTTTGATGTACGTATTTGTGAGGAAGGCTGCATCCTCATTTTCCGTAATAGATTTGAGTGTATAGCAATTTGATGTACGTATTTGTGAGGAAGGCTTAGTCCGCAATTCATGGTTTTTAAAAGAGGGGTCTTCTTGGTTTGGTCCGCAGTTCGAGTACGGAATTATTAAAATCAGGTAATCGGTCCGCAATTCGAGGCCGCCGTATTAGTTTAATGTGGTCCCGTAGGGTGGTTCGAGACCCGGTTTGTGCATTTTTTCATATTTTTTTCAAATCAACTTTCTTTTTCGTAGAAAAAATAGTGTATGCACTTTTATGTAATGGTTATTAATACACTCGCAATTACCATACGAAACTTGCCTTTGGCTCGTTTCGTATTCCAGTGACACCTTTGTTGAGGAGTCTTGTATAATAAATAAAATATAATGGTATAGAAATATGAAAGATAAAATATTTATTTAATTTGGCCCACCCATGAATATTTCTGTTTCAAATCTTTTTAAAATTTAAAAAATATATATTACCTACATATTTCTACACGTTTTGTACATTGTTAACTCCCAGCATCATTGTACTAACCAAAAAAAGATAACCAAGTTACTGATAATAAAGTAATATTCCATATTATATCTGAAAAACCATGTCGCGTTTTAATAATCATTCATAAAGTGGAAATATGCATGAAAATTAAACACAAACAGAGTATCTCCTATATATTTAGTATTGTACATCACCGATTGAGATTCCCACATGACGTCACACGCTGTCGGCTACATGCGCAAGAACATACCGTGAGTTTTGCCAACCTTATCGAAATGGAAGAAAAATTAGTATTGTAATTTGCGAAATATTAATGAATTTATTATTTCACTGTAAGGCGTATTAATACAGATTTGAAAAGTAAATATGCGAAAACAATTTCAAAACTCTTACCTAAATGGTCTTTTACTCCTGATCATTCATACCAATGAAAGTTAATATCTAATTTATACATAAGTTGCAATTCCTTTTGCATACATGTGAAAGGAATATTAGACAAATTAGGTACCTATTCATATGCTACAAATTGGAAACATCTGTTTTTATCAAAATGGACGATTCCACGACCACAATGGAGAGAAATAAATATCAAATTTTTATTATCATCACACACATGTCATGTAAGTTGATGATTCAAATTATAGTTTAATAAATACCTTTTGTCTTCTACTCTTTGAAATTCGAATAATTACTTATTTTTATGTTTCAGACCGCTCTGGGCCTGTCAGTCCTTGATTGGGATTGCTCCGCTTTGATTCCGTCGTCAGTTTTGGAGAATTTCCAGTATAAATGGCCTCTTAGAGTTTTCACTTATGGTTTGTTTGAAGGTTTCTTTAATTTTGGTGGATATTTATCATCGGTTTTCAGCAGGTACTTGTTATAAAAGGTTAGTAACACTTTTTCACTATATATTTCCACTTTTTACTTAATCTTTAATTATTTGAACAACATAAAAAAACTTCCTTTTCAATTCTGTATCTTTTTTGGCTAAGCGACGCTTCCTCCTCCGTTTCTAATCAATAACTACGTATTCCTATTTTTTTTTTAATCAACATCCATGTGTCTCTCAGTTTCAAGTTTTTTTTATATCAGCTGACCAATGAAATTCAATTAATAATTTTTGGTTTCAATTACTTGAATTGAATGTTTGATTATATGATTTTTTTCACATGAAAGTTTATTAGTAATGTCTTTGAATTCATTGTTGTTTTTTTTTTCGTTTAAGTACAAAATTTTTTAAAAATTATTTGACATTTGTTTTTTATTTCTGCCACTAGGTCCTTTCTTCCGTTCGAGTTGACAAATCTAAGTTCAATCTTAGTTAACAACTATGTTCATAAATATACTTTTCTGATTTTATAACCTTACTAATTAATTTTTTTTTCAGGTTCTTTCTTTTCAGATTAATTTCCAGCCAAGAAATTTTATAAGGCTCTTGAAGATTCTGAAATTATGTGAAAAGGATTTTAATAAATTAGAAAGGAGTTATCAAGATTCCTGTTTAAAGTTTGGTTTAAAGTTTAAATATATTTAAGGTGACTTGTTTATTTTAATTTTTCCAGGTTTGATTCAAATTTCAGTTCATTTTTTCATTTTTTCAATGTATCAGTTACATTATAAATTCCAAGCTGTCTTCTCTAGTTTGATATATTTTTCTTTGTTGATAAGAGAGATTTTCCTTTTAAATAGTTTCCATTATCAAAATTTTATACTGAAATAACCCTTGTTTTATTTGGTGTATGTGATGTATGATATTATTATCCATATCAATATGTACCTACTTATAATGATCTTTATGTCAAATTCAATCCTACTGAAAACTCAATTTGAATTTAAATTTGATACATATACCTATTACTGAATACTAGTCTGGGGCTTACAACTCAACTGAACTTGATTCAATTCTGTACTTGATTTATTGATTACCTACATTACCCCACTTTTATCACTTATTTTTTACCTGAGAATAGGTGCAGAGTAACTAACTCGTTCATTTTCTTTTATATTGTGAAATTGCACTGTTTATGAATTCAAGGGACTCTACCTATTAGATACACATATAAGGGATATCCAAGAAACAAGTGAAAACGCAGGAAATTTTTGATTCAAGCAAACTGGATAAGATTCAGGATAAACAAGAGCGGGGGGGGTTCTTAAGCTTCATCACTTGAATCGCATATCGCACTTAAACTTCGTCCTCGTGCGATATGGCCATCATATCCACACTAGTGTCACAAACTACTATTTCTTTCAAAATATGCCCTTTTACATTTGAAAACAAGTTGCCGAATGTCAAATCAATTTATCCACTCATTTTAAAGTTATCGAAATAAAAGACATTCAAGTTTCCAAAATTTCAACACCCTGTATTTCGAAAAGTGAATGTGCTAGACCCCTTAATCCTGATATCATTTTGTCCAATTTCACGAGAGGAATCTACATGCAAACGTTGTAATTACCCTTAACGTTCGAGATGCTCACACCATTTTTTGCGCCATCGTATTGAAATGAGTTCCGAATAAAATAGTTTAAATTTCTTCGAAATAAACGAAATGGAAAAAGTGACATTTACACTTCTCGATCAGTTTACAATATATTTTGCATTTTGGTGAAATTGTTTTTATGCTATTTATTACTCTTCGACGTCTGAACGGTAAGTTAATCACCAACCGACAACCGGTGCTGTAAATAAACAAAAAAGATCAATCGCGCAAAAAAAATTATGGAAATAATAGTAAAAATTCATCCGAACAAATTCAAGTAGATCACCATCACTGCGGATACCAGCTTTGCATAGAATTTACATATAGCATCGGTGGTTCGGTGGTAGAATGCTCGCCTTCCACACGGGCGGCCCGGGTTCGATTCCCGGCCAAAGCATATGAATCGCTGCTTCGTTAACGAGAGAGAGACTCAGGAGAGAGCACACGCACGCAAGTAAGGCACATAACGAAGCAACGTAACATAACGTGACGGTCAGATCTTTCGCGTCGCGCCCCTCGGTCGCTCGAACCTAACCTAACGTAAAGAACTAAAGTTCCAAAAACCCTGGTCCTAACCGGGTTTCGAGCCTACGACCTCTGAGTTGTGAGCTTGGCACCCTAGCAGCTGCATATTCAGTCACATTGAATAGGAGGTTGAACGCTGCTTAGACGCATGCGCACCTCAACTACTAACTTTCTTTCATCTTCGTGTCCGATGCTACCTGAACGGCTAGACGCTAATCAGCGAGCGCGAGTGGATCACGTGACCTTTTAGTCGCCGCTGCCTGCTACCAAAAGTTGAACATGTCCAACTTCGTCAGCCTCTGGCAAATACTCTCCGGCTGTCGTAGCAGATTCCTTAATTCGCGGCTGGCAACCAGCCTAATGTGACCCGTGCTTTCCTGAAAAAAATATGGGTGGGGAATAATTAAATAAAAATTAAAAAAACGTAAAAAGCTGAACAGCATGTTACAAGGACCAGTCCTATTTTCCCGACTATATCAATGTTTTGCACTTGTATACAAAATACATAACGTGTGCGGACAGTTACATTTTTCACACGAGTGGGAAAGATTGTAGCACTAGGCATGAGCCGAGTGTGACAATCACACGAGTGTGAAACATCACTTTCGCACGAGTAATGTACAGTATTTTTCCTACGATCACGTGATAATTTCACCAAATAATAAGTAATCAACATCTGACATTAATACAGGAAATGTTACAATTGAAGTCAACATAATTGATTTCAAAATTAACAATAACTATCATTAGTGACAAAAGTTCAAGTAGTTTAACTATATAATATAGGTAGGTTATTACAATTATTAATTGGTTGGATAATTTTAGAAATTGAATGTGAAACTATTATTGTTCATCATACACTTATCATGAATACATTTCAAGATGATTACATTTACCTAATATCGTAACAGGTGATTTGGATTGGTTGGTACAACATCGGACTTCTGAAGAAGAGTACGCGGGATCAATCCTCGACCGCGCCCTAAATTTTTTTTTATTCAAGAAAATGACAAAAATTTCACTTTTCAAATAGATCGCTTCAAATTTAGATATTACATAGGTGAATCTAATAGACCATTCCAGAACACGTGACTTTGAAAGGTCGTTCATCTTTGCTGAGGGGCAGACAAAGTTCTTTTATGGTTCAGTTGCATTGTTATTTTTGTTTGGTTAACATCAATTTTGATCACCTGTGTTATAGTTTTTGGAAAAAGTTTTTACATTCATAGTTTGTAGTATTTAATAATAACAGAAAGAGACTGCTTGTTAGATTATTGCAATAATGTCGCTGTCACGAAGTGCATATTTTGCAACACTATCGGGAGATGTTCTTTCGCGTTATTTGAAGAAAATTCTGAAATTTATGGCTGAGAAAGTCAACGACGCTTTCGTTGTTTTAAGCAAGGTAAAAACATTTCTCAGATGAAAAATTTTAAAACTTTTCAATCCCTATCAGAATGATAAACAAAATGTCTGGAACATATACGACCATTTCTAAGCTGAGTTTCTGTTAAAGGACCTCGTTTTAAAGTCCTTATCCATGCCTTACGCCGTTCACTGGATAATGCGTTCAAATAATCTCCCCGATTTGTTAAAACGGCAGGAAATCTGAAAAATGATACCTTGTCCTTACCTTGATGAAATACTGTAAATCTCGAAAGTATAATTTATTCTCAAAAACTGCTGGTCAAAAACTTAAAAATTGATGTTGACAACGCTTTAGTTACAATGGAACTGAACCGTAAACAAACTTTGCCTGCCCCTCAACAACCTGTCAGTGACGTCATTCTGGAATGGTCTATTAAAAATTATATATTTGACAGCTTGGTGGCAGTGGTCAATCTTAATAAAAATTCATTTGACAGCTTTTTTATCCGTACACGTACGGATAAGTTTTTTTTTTCCGTACCCGTATGAATAAAGGCCACTTTCCACAGTGCAATATATGTCACTTTCCTAAGTGATCGTAGGAAAACACTAATTTTGTTTAAAAGTACTGCTTCTTTTTCCTCACAATAACTTTCACTAAGTATACCCCTCCAGTTCTACAGATCTGTCGCACCCTCTGTGTAGTATACATAGCACGCTTATGTGAAGAACGTTTTTTCTTTTGAATTCAATTCACTCAATATCGAATAATTCAGAATCAACTTGCGAGTTTGAGCTTTTTATTTTCAAAAGACACCTCGTTTCGTATAATATTCGACATGCTTCGTAGACAAGTCCGGATATTCTTGGTAGTCACTAATCAGAATTAAGTCCTTTATCCTTGTAGCAAGTAATGTAACTTGGCATCCTGAACAGGAAAGACCTATCCTTCAGAGAACGATTTCTGTAAATGACTGTGAATAGAGAAGAAAATGTCAGCAGTCTCATTTGTCCCTTTTGCTGACCGGAACCAACCCATCTCTATTAACCCCAAGACCTGTCAAGTTGGTTTCGTATACTCGGTCGGCGTTCATTGTGAATCGGTTGATAAATAAAAGAAAACGATTGAAAGAGGGGGCTTTGATCGGTCATCGGCGACAAATTAGGTTCCATAAAATTAATTGAGAAAATTTTTCGTGAAATAATTCACAAAAAAAATGAAATACAGTTTAACTAACAGAGTGTTTAGTGCTCACTTCACCAATAAAATTATATCCTTGCGTAACCTCGTTTCACCTATGAAATGTTACAGCTTAACATAAATATAGTTTGTTCAACCATCCTTCGCCGTTACGTCATAATCGGTGACGTATTCTGCTGTTTTACGTATGTTTTATATTATTTGAATGTTATTTTACACTTAACCCCAAAATTATAATCAATGACATGAGTATGTTAAGAATTGTTTTCAAACCGTGACATATTTTATCGCATGCGAGAAATCCTCTTTCCTCTTTCGCGCTTTCCGTAGCAGCCCATCTGAAAGTCTCTACTGCGAAGCTGATGAACCCCCACTATGGATTAGACGACAATATCTGCTTCTATCCTACGCAGCCTCAGTCTCTTCAAACCCCCTCAATCCTGTCTATTCTCTGTTCACATCAACTTCCAACCCTCTAAATAACCCTTCACCAATAGTTAAACCTATCGCTTCTACTCTAGCTTCATTAACAAATAACATAAACCTCTCACTCACAAACCCCTCTCCGTTTTCTCCAACCCCTTCCTGGATCATGCACCCTCCTCAGGTCAATACTTATTTATCCAAATTTAATAAACATGAAACACCTAAAAATCTCATGATTAAATCATTTCATGAAATCATCCATAACAATCATTACGACTTAGTATTATACTCCGACGCTTCCAGAAGTGATACAGGAGTTGGCTGCTCAGTGACCACAGCAAAAAATCTCATAAGCACTTCCCTAATCCCTTCTTTGTGCAGTGTGCATACTGGAGAATTGTACAGTATTCTACAAGCTTTTAAGCACATCAACCATCCCAATAAAAAAGTTGCCATCTGTACAGACTCTCTAGCGTCTATCCTATCTATCCAAGAATTATTTACTGAACATCCCATTGTCCAAGAAATCCATCATTCTTATCACCATATCTATTCCCTAAACACCACAGTCACCATTATATGGATACCCTCACACATCGGTATACCTGGAAATGAACTGGCCGATCAGCATGCCAAATCAGCTTCAACTACTGCCACAATTACTGCTCATATCCAAATTTGCAAGGATATTAAGGCAGAAGCAAAAAGAATCGCTACACATACGTGGCAAACTCACTGGAGCTCCACCAAGACTTCACTAGTATCCATCCAGCCTATTCTCAACTCACCTCTGTTTACTGAGACAACTGAACTCTCTAGACAAGAATTATCAATCCTTCGGAGACTTCGAATAGGCCACACCAAACTCACGCATAGCTACTTAATGACCTCAAGCAACAGACCTTCCTGTCAAAGCTGCCAGTGCCCACTTACCATTAAACACATCCTGGTTGATTGTCGACAATTTAGCACAAGAAGACGACAACATAACCTCAAATCCCAGCTGCAAGACATCCTGGGGGACCCAAACCAAATCGAGCCAACACTGAATTTCTTGAAAAATATATCACTATATCATAAACTTTAAATTATTTTTTTTTAACTATCTGTATTAATTACTGTTTTTTTGTAATCGTCCTGTGCAAGTGGCCATAGTTGCCGAGCACATAAATTGAATAAAAAAAAAAAAAATTTTCGATAGACAAATTGTAGAATGGTCAAAGGCTATCGACAATTTATGTCGAATGCGAGAATTTCATTACTTGCGAAATTTATAGGTTAACGTTATACATGTCAAAAGTGGAAACATTAAAAACATAGTTTAATACTTTTGTTAGGTTCTGTTTCAGAAATTTTTGTAGGGAGAAAATAGCAGCTTTATTAATTGCTACTGAAAATTTAGAAAAAGAGGAATATATAGAAGCGCTTTTACATTTTTATCTGACAGAAAGTTTATTAAAACGTTCAGATTAACTAAAAAATTGGCTAAAGAGCTAATCATTATTCTAGAACCCGTAATAGAACAAGGGAATCGTGCAAGTGCATTATCTCTTGAAAATTTTCCAGATAAAAGAGGCTCATTTTCTTTTTCTTGCATCAAATGTTTTAATGTTCGTTTTTGGTTTTGGGTGCAATAATTTTTTTTGGTTTCACTTTCCATGTTTATCTTGTTATTCTTGTTTTACATTCGAGTAAGTACATTGTATATTCTAACTTCTAACAAATAACCAAATATGGTTTTAAATGAAACTAACTGTTTCTAAATGACTCCACAAT